>QFET01006559.1:0-17280 GCA_003316355.1 Tuber calosporum | reverse complement strand
CCATACCTTTTACCTTGGCTATTGAAGACCTATCCATCGACGCTTCTCCCCCTATCCTAATAGTATCTTCAGGGTCCCTTTGGGATTGTCGAGATACTTGGGAGTAGGTTACATTGCTGATCTTTGCTTGAATTTCTGTCGATTGCTTGTGGAGAAGGCCATAAATGTCCTTCACAGTAATTCTGGTCTCAGAAACAAGAGGCCACCGGGCAGTGGACAGCCTTGATTTCAACTGTAGAGACGTGATTAGCTTGGAGATAGCTGTAATTAGACATTTTTTGCTTGTTTTATACTTACAAAGGTTATTGTATGCCTTTGCATTGTCACAACAGGGCAGCTGAGCTTGATAGCTGCCTTCGCCCAGTAACTTTCCAATAGCAAATCACTTCATAACGGCTTCACGAAAGGGTTTACGAACCAACTATGATACCAGACCATATTTGATTTCGAATACTATCTATTCTACATCTCGCCTAAAATTTGACCAATCCGAAAGCGCGGTAACGCTATTAGCAATAGCGGACGCTACATGGTCTTCATCGGCCGTTTGACGTTTTTTTGTATGGGTTAAGATTGGTTGCGTGCCCAAAATGGAGGCTATGAAGTCTGGTGAATTAACCTGTGATGGATGGAATGTACTTGTGCGTACTGGTTTTGTAATGAAAATGATGAGGTAGGTCTACAAAGAGCAGGTGATGGCAAGTCCACGTTAAGCTTTAATATTAGCAGGTGATATTGAAGATATTAAATTCTGACTTACAAATCTCAGCCTTTTTTCCCTCTGTTTTAGATGAGAATTAGCCTCAACGGGAGGTTTCTGGACCCACTGTTGACACTAAAGAGGCTAATCAGTGTCATTATCGATATCCGTGGACCCATCATTAATAAATAAACTTGCTTCATATTCATCTCGCTGGAATAGAGGGTCAATATCTATAACAGAGAGTGAAGACGTTTTTGAGGCAGCTGATACTTGCGGGATTCTTGATATGGCTTCTAGAAATGTATTTAGTGCTAGGCATAGTTTATATATAAGCTCTAAAGTCACAAAGGCACTTCTACTCGTATTTCAATTCATTATTGCTGTGTTAGATATAGAATCTTGGGGGAAAATGAAATAGTGAGCAAGGATGTCCAGAATTGCTACTGTAAAGCCTTTTGAAAATCAAGAATGTCCTTTTGAGGACGAATAAGTCTTCATTGAATGAGTGGTCTGTGTACATCACAGTCCCACACATTAAGAATCCTAAACACTTTTTAACCTTTAACAGTCATAAAGTAGACGTGCACGAGTTCAAATGGGACCAAGTGGAAATTTAGCTTTTTGAGTGCTCAAGTGCCAGACTTATGAACATCATACTGAGTCAATCAAAAAAAAAGAAAGGCCAAATGCCTGTTTAGAACTATTCTGGAAGTAATTAATCTCTGAAACTAGAAAAACAGGATGTCTAAAGGTCTAAATACCACTGCTGATGATTGATGTCACAGACCAGTAACAAAAACACAAGCTGACTGGCTAAGTATTATGGGTAAAGAGTACGGTAATGAAAAGTCCTAATTAGGAGGACAAAAGGAACAAAACAACTCTGGAATGCAAGAAAAAGCCAGAAAACATAAGATATATAAAACTAAAACTAAAAGCTAACAAAGCAAGGAAAATACAAAGGAAAAAAGCAAATTGAGGACGAAGCCCAGCACAAAGAACACACAAAAGGTTCAACCCGAAACTGAATACTGCACTTAAGGTATTTCACAGCCTGCAGGGGGGAGACCAGGTGGAACAGGAACAACATGGCCACTCTGATCCCAATAAGGAGCCAAATAGGCTGGGTCTTGTCTAACATGAGCTTGTGAGATTTGAAGCTAGGAAAACACCAGTCATTACTCTGGATCCTTCGCTGCCAGCCTGCCTGAGACCTATGAAAGCCCGTGTAGAACTCAGCTACATTGAATTGACCTGGCTCCAATTAATGATCCTCACACCTGGTGAGATGTGTATTTGGACAAACAGGAGGAGCATCCGGAGGGCTACCATCAGGGGGAGCTGCGTTATGCTGGAGAAATCAGGCCAGAGTGAGAGGACTGGCGTTATATAAACGAACCCAGGCATTGATTTGATCGTAATCGCTTAGTTCGAGCTGATAGGTTGCATCGTGGGTAGCCTTAAGGGGTTGGATATCCACTAGGATACCCAGTAACTTTCAGGGGTGTTCGTCATCATCAAGATGCTGACAAACGGCTTCTGCAGGCTCTTGAATAGTATCATGCCTTAAAATTGCCAACCAATTCCGATTTGCCACACCCCCAACAGGAACAACCCCGGGCAGCATTCGTGTAGTGCCAGGGGGTGCAGCAGTAGTTTCAATCTAAATTCTTTATTTGGTTTCTCCGCATATACAGTAGGAAGAGGACAAACAACGGCTTGGGTTAGGTGCGAAAGGGCCGCCGACGGTTCCTTCTACCTCATCATCAGAGTTCACATGTGCTGCTAGACATGACTCAGCGGCTTTATTGAGGACGTCATAGATAAGTGAATCCAGGGCTCAGTGGAAATTGGTGAAGGGACCTATACTGGGGCTGTTAAGCTTGGCATGAGAGCCCTGGAGGAACGATGAGAGACTGCATCCGTGCTTAATTAGTTCCACATCGTTTCCCTCTAGTTGCTCTTAGCGGTGAGCCTCCATTCCCTATACTTCTGTAGGACGAAAGTTCATAGCGCACGGTATCTCCTATTAGCAATATAGCAACCAAGCCCTGTAAGGTTAAGCTAGGTTCTGAATTCTGCAGTGGTAACTATCCTAACACCAATTAGATCACAAAGCGAAGAGAAGGAGAAATAGGACGGCAGGAGGCCAAGCTGATAAATGGAGGTAAACAAACCAAGTAGCAGTAGTTGGAACAGGATATTGATCTATCTAATCCAGCAAACACCAATTAGTTTTATTCTTATCGTGAAATGGCTACTTTGAGCTGTGGGAAGTTTTTAACGAGAACTTACTTGTTGGTAGATCTTGCATAATGTAGCAAAGAGTTTGCTGAGTTTGGTAGTTTAGCCTTAAACAGTATTAGTGGTTGCGATCAGGAACTTCAAGAGGCTTGGATATACCATTAGGGGAGCTTGGCAGGGTTGTAGCTTCCCGAGATTGGAATAGCCAATGTCCTAGGATTGGGCAAATGCAGTATCAAAAAGAGCTTGAAAGCGGCCTAATTTGGCTGTTGTGCGTGGAGGAAAGGTTCTTCTGTGATATAGATGACAAGAGGCCAAGAGTGAGACAAGAAGATATAATCTTAATACTTATTAGCTGGATCCAAACCGCGTTCTACAAGGGCAGCAAATATACCTTCAAAAGTCGCAAATGAAGTGCTATGAATGTTGTGCAGTGAATGGATATGGTGGTGAGGAAATGAGAAAGGAAAAAGACCTTGGAGGGGGTTCTATATAGTGTGAGAGAGCAAACAATTCATGATGTTTGTTGTAGACTCTAGTTTCAAGCTTGGAAAACTGCTTGAACAGAAGACAACAATCTTCTTGAATCAAATCTTGAAAAGCCTTATCAAACATATAAAAGGAATTGTACCAGTGTACAGTAAACTGGGTTTCAACATCAAACACTTCAGAGTTGTACAGTTGAACTCATAAGTCAGACCAACTTGAATCTTAGCCTTAGCCGAGCACGAGGATTATGTGCAAAGAAGGAGGCTAGCTTAGTTAATGCTCATGTTGGGTAATGGATGACAGAGCCGCAATACGAGGAGAATGCATGCCTGGGTAGAAGACAGACCCTTCACTGTGAAATTGAGCTGTTGATAGTTTTTAATATGCTAGTACAGTGTATGCAAAGAGCATGATTTTGATGGTGGGTTGGCTGAGAGAGAAAGTCAGGGGTTGTGTACCAATTAGGAATAGAGCTTAAAGGACTGTTGGAGTCCTTATGGTATGAGGCCAATGCTGATAACCAATTGAGCAGCAGGCTTGAACAAGACGAGGGCTTTCCTGTAATCACCCCGAAGGATAGGACTATTGAAGAACGTCATGTTTGAACCTCTATTGGTTTCTTCTGATAACTATCGCTTATTGTTCTAGGAATATATAACTCTATAAATAACAAGGTATATTAAATATTTGTTGATGCTATAGTCATCCGCTATGTGCCTTCTGACGTCCTTTTCATGAGTCTAATAGGATAATATTACAGAATGGTACAGGAGTCACAATGCCCATACTGCAATAAAAAGTACAAGTCCAGTACCTGGTACAGACACCATATCGAGAAGGAGCATCTAGACCGTGTACTGCCAATTCAGGTTGTACAGCAAAGATTAGAGATGAGGTACGGCTTGGGAACCTTATTCCTGCAGCAAACAAAACAGAAGATCTATACAATTCAATTGAGATCGAAAGCCCAGAGTATGAACCGGAATCAGACCACACTCAAGTAGACTTTGATGTTGACAGTCTAACCCTCTCAGAGAGAGAAGATTCTCTTACACTGTTTGTTGAATCAGTAGCACAAACAAATCATCACACTGCGGGAGGAGTCTTCTGTGGCATTGAACAACTTGAACAAGCTAAGGACGAGTTATCGGCAGCTCTTCAAAAGGAGGCTGACTTTGAACTTGCCCAGTGGTTTATCGAGGCAAAGGTACCAAAGGAGCATATAGACAGGTATTTCAAAAAATGGATTGGGGCCCAAGAACAGTAAAATTAATTCCAGGCATCATCTTTTTGGGGCTGTTGATGAACTGGAATTAGTTTTGGGAATGACAAGTTAGAATCAGGACTTTGTCTCATTTATGGAGTTGGTAGGTAAATCCATTCTATTAAAGTATTTTGTTAATCAAGAACAGGACATTGAGGACACATATGAGTTAGAGGTAGCTGCATTGACACAAATAGTTTTTTACTGCAATCCTGTCGATTGTGCAAAATATCTGCTCAGTCAAAAATGGTTCGCTCAGAATATTGTTTATGCTCCGTTAAAGGAATGGAATACTGAAACACCTCTCAGGAGAGTTTATTCAGAGATGCATACGAGGGTTTGGTGGTGGGAGACTCAGGTAGGCCACAATAAGACGTTTTAAGGCTCTATCATACTATACTCAAGCAAGAATTAAAGAGTTGTGCAGGATAGCTTACCTGAAGGAGCAACACTTCTACAGATAATTTGTGCCTACGACCTTACTTTCCTAACAAACTTCACTGGAGATATGAAAACCTGGCCTATATATCTCACTATTGGTAATGTCTTATCAGAAACGAGAAACAAATCTTTTAAACATGCGACCGTCCTGTTGGCGCTTCCAACTGTCCCACCCAAGATGCTAGGAGTAGCATCCCGAGATTCAAGGTAGACCCAAGTGAACAATGAAATCCTTTGTGAGCTAATAGAAACTATATTTGCTTCATTAGACAAGGTTGTTGAAGTCGGAATAGAGATCGAATGCGCCGATGAAAAGGTTAGGCAGTAGAGTCATCTGGGGTGTTATGGGTCAACACCTAGTTAGGGGTCAGATATATTTTTAGGAAACAACTCCAGTAATGTCAACCACTCAACCAGAAACACTCTATTTACTCTCAAATTGTAATCACAGAATTACAGCTATATTTAGAACAAGTCTATATGCTTTTATTTTGAGAAAGTACTATGATGAAAGATAAAGGATACAAAGTGTATGATACTAAACAGTTACTTTGAATCAGAAATATATTCATCATCAACTATGTTATAGTTGATTTGATGGCATGTAGAGCGGCAGAGACGTCTAACAGTGGTACTCAGGGCATTATTTAGTTGATTTTCCTGCTAGTAAATGTGAGCTATAAAACTTTAAGTAGGGTAAATTTCACCTACATTTTGAACAACTATGTCATCATCACTATCTTCATTTCCATCATTACCAGAGCCTTCTAACTCCTCCTACTGATCATCAACATTACTAATGACTACCTACCTACACTTAAACTTCTTCTGTCGCCTCTCATTCAACTTGACTAGCTTGGCTTCCTGTCATTTAAGGCTTGCAGGCTTCTTCGTCTCGTCAAGGACTTCTCTCTTTCTGTACAGATGTGCAAGTTGCTTGGATCCCAGTATACCACTACCCTTTAATTGGCGGCGGTCAGGCATGATGCTCTTCCTTATACCTAGCTGTTGCTTGAGAAGTTCTTTGGTACTGTTCAATTCTGTCTCTGTCTCTTGATGTAGGGAAATAAGCTCGAGAAAATAGAGTCTGTTCTCAACTGTTAGTTCTATTTCTGGTACCTCATGTAACAACTTTACCAACCGGTTTAGCCTTGTAGATCAGTCACACCTAGCAGCAAGTGAGTGAAGACCAAGTTGCCGAATTGCAAGGGATAGTAGGGAGTAGACTTTTGATTCAAGTATGGGATCACTGATGATTCGATGTCGGTTGACTGGTACTGGACCCGTCGCACTCCATGTTGACTGAATGTTCTTCTTGGTAAAGGTCTAGAGTCTTGCTCTATAGAGCATGGGATAGAAGTTACCCTTCTGAAGGTTTGAATCTGGTCTATGGGCTCACATCTTTGCTTCAACCTCTTGTTTGTAGTATGTATTGAGAGGGGAAAACAAACCAATATCTAGTGGATCAACCACATGGGTCGAGTGTGGAGGTAGGCAGAGGAGGTTAATGTTATGCTCGATAGCAAATTCAATAAACTGAAAGTTCTCACCAGGGGAATTGTGGTCATCAAGAATGAGGATTCGGTGCTGTTTGATGCCATTTGTGAGTCAGGTTTTCAGCTCTAATATTTGTACCAACCACTCATAGGTAATCTGGTTATTGGTGTATCCAGTCAGCGAATGAGTAAAGAAGGGATCCCGCTTCTCCACATGGTCGATATTGCTTTGATAACCTATAACATGTGGCCTTGCAGGATAGATAATAAAAGAAGGCAAAACTATTGCAATCCTGAAACAGCTTCAATATCAGTGACCCAACTGCGGTCGCCATCCTGAATAACCTTTAGATTCCTGCTTGATGTTCTGCAAATGAACTGCCCATTTCCAGAGAGCCCAAGGGCAAATCCCTTCTCATCCACATTCCAAATATTCTTATCCACAACATGAAACTTGCAGCGAGTATTGTAAAACCAATTGAGCTGGTATTCAAAAGATGAAAGGTCTGGAGCAAGTACCCTCTGGTTGTTTAATAACTTCCAAACCTTGGAGTGAATTTCTGGATGCCGAATTAAAAACCATTATATCCAGTTCTCTCCTACCTTCTCTGCATTTCGTTGATCTTTCAAAATGGTATAAACCATTTGATAAACATGAGAGAGACGTGGAGGCAACCCATAATCATTCCACTTTTTAATACACTTGATCAAGGCCTTCTTCTATTCATTGCTGAGTGGTTGCTGATCGGGACGACCTTGAATTGCTGGCAATGTGTGTCCATGAATGCGGTTATTTAGTGTTTTGTTGGAAATCCTAAACTGTTGACTTGCTTTGCAAATTGAGAGTCTAGGAGTAGTTCGGAGAGCTTCACAAGCCTTTGGTATCCTGTCCTCTTGATTGGCCTTAATTTTAGGCATTCTTTGATCTAAGCGGAGGTTTTTTCGTAAAGTTGTAACTAGAAGAGGCAAGGCGATCACTTGGGAAAAATATTTGTCATAAGTAGTGAAATTGAATTCAGTAGCTCAGTTTATATATCTTAAATTTTGAGGCAACACCTTGTGAAACCATTGAGAATACCCTACCCATTATATATATGTGAGAAACAATGGGATTAAGGCAGCTCATGGGCTATTGTAATTGAACATAGTCATATTTGTAAAAATTGAGAATTACTTCAATAACAATGACAAAACTGTATATATTTTTAAAATTATTTCATATAATGAATGCTTATCTCACACACACATTCTATTGATGTCTTACATATGAAAGAGTTGGGCATTATAGTTTTATTCACTTTTTGATTCACAATATATAATAGAGTCTGGTGACCCATAACTAGGTGTTGACCCATAACACCCCAGATTATGTTACTTTCATGTCTTGCTTCATGGATAGCCGATCATTTGGAAAATGTTACATTTCAGGGAATTCAGCCAAATCAGTGTACAGTCTACAAGACTCTGGCAGATATGTTATTGTATTATCCTGGACGTTGTGCAGCTATACTTGATTACAACAAATACCAAACTCCTTTTGCTGATTACCTGGACGGCAACACAGATGCTGGCAAAGGTCTGATTCAGCATTGGCTCTAGTTGCTTTCAAGCGTCTTTTCGGAATTTGCAACCATTGGCCAATCCTACTTGCCAAAACCGGATATCTTGCATGTTCTCTACCTGGGAATATTTGATACTCATCTAAAGAACTGAATTATAAGATTTCTCAAGAAGTACGAGAGGCTGCAGGCTTTTGATGCTGTTGGATGAATTTGCCAACTTACCCCGGCTATTGACCACCGAATAAAGATTACACTAGAGTTTTGTATTAGATAGGAAAAGAGATGAGAAATTTTGTAAGGGTTCTTTTACCGTGTTTTGCCACTGCACTATGTTGTCCATAGGCCCTTGAAAGTCTTATTTTCACCAAAATATTTACTTGTGTTCGATCAATTATTAACTTCACGCTAATGGTAAAATACAAATGTCATATCGACAAGATGATTCAATACCTTGAACAGTACCTTAAATATTTTCATGAACACTAAAATGACTTTAAGGAGTATCGGAAAGATAAGTCTATGGCCCATAGGGTATGGGAGGTAACTGCCAGGATCTGGAAGGTGTACAAAGAGGTGCTCAAGCAACCCAGACTTTCCATTCTCACAGCAACTCAAAGACAGTAGATTGCAGACGTACAGTGTCAAGAATTTGTAGGTGTCATGGCTGACATATATGATAAAGAGGTTGATTTCAACTTTCTCAAGATTCATCTCCTGTTATTTTGCAGACCATATATGGTCTTCTGGAAATATCCAAATGTATTCAACAGAGTGCGGAGAGACCAGCCACAAGACAATGATCAAGGAGGGCTATAGTTGGTCAAATAAGAATAATGCCAGCCATAAGATAATATGAACCTATGCGAGACTCGATAGCTTCAATGTTCACGAAATCAAGGTCAAAGCGGACTATTTTAGTCCACAATATTTCGAACTCAAAGCTAGAAATAACAGGAGACAGCTCAGATCGTCAGCAAGATAACTGCAGGGGCAGAGGCTAATTGTTAAAACAATTGCTCAGTTTGATGCAACATTAAAATATTTACCATGACTGTTGGTTTACTATTATCAGCAGTAGTCATACAGAGAAATTATTTTCAATCAGGACTCTATTGAAAAGTTCCCAATCGAAATACGCCGTCTTTTACGGGTTCCCGTAAAGAACTTTCAGGACCCTGCGGAAGTTACATGGCACCTTCGGTATTGCATAGGCACGCAGCTGTGGAGATCGACCGGATGCAGTAGTAATGATTTGGTATGGGTTGATTCTGGCAATGAGAACATTAATGGAGCACTTAGAGGACATTATCCAACTTGATTGGTATCAATCTGCAAAGTTTGTGACCTGATTAAAGGCTCAGTAGACAGACCTGTATTGGAAGAGAGACTTTATGTGGAGAATTCGGGGAAGGTTAGCAATTTTACAGGACTGGCTAGCGTCACTTTAGAGACAGCTAGGAGGCTTGGTGGGACAACACGAATCGTGGTAAGCTTAAAATGTATGATGGGAATAGCACATCTAGTGCCTGATGCAGTTGGGAGAGGGAATATGCGTTGGTATGTAACAATTAGGATAAATTTAGAAACTTTTAATAGAATAGAGTAGATCGCGATAAGAAAGTGGAATTTGAAGTGTGATTGGTGCAACGCGTAAAGGTCACCAAAAGCTGAAGAAGGATAAGCGAGGGATGATTTTGACGATTAAAAGGTTGAATGTGAAAATTGAGAACGGAGGAGGTGAAAATCAGTGGACAAGAGATAGAGAGAGACGAATAACGGCTAAAAAGAACTGTCATGAGATAAGGGTTGGATTAAGCAAGGGAGGAAGATTGATGTAGAGGTGCTGAAGGGACCGTGAGAAGGTAGAGCACGTATAGGGGGCAGTGTGGTATTGACGACTTCAATATAACGAAGAAGGCCATTGCGGATAAAGATGAGGGGATGGAACCGAATGGAGCAGCAAGGAGGTCTAAGTTGTTAAAGGGTTTTTCCAGACGAGCGATAATTGGAAGGAGCCGCACTACATCTTATTGGTTGCAGTGAAAACAGACAAGAATGTGTGACGACCAAGCAACAGAGGTTAGCCTATGGTTGAAGAGTTGGGGGGCAAGGCAGGGACTGGGACTACATGTTCACAAGGAAGGTACATTATGCCTCCTTGAGGCTAGTAGAAGACGCGAAATGAACAAGATCTACATAAGGTATGAGAGGTATTGTAAAGGAATCCTATTATGTTTCTACTATTACTACTGACTTGATGTTGGTTATTACTTATTTGGGTTTATACCTGATAAGCGCTACTATTTGGTTGTCCCTTCCTACTTGGTTATGACTTCCTAACTGGTTATTCTTTACTTGTTTCGCTTATCACTACCCCTCCTTGCTTCTACCCAGTTGGGTATCGCTATCCTCCTGCTATACCTACTGGATTTGCATAGTAGTAGCGATCTCTTGTTCCTTCCTGTTTGGATTCCATTACTTGTTTGTTAGCTCCATCCTGTCGCTTTTAACCCTCTGTTTTTGGAATATGGTTACCTTGGTATGCTGCCTCTGTTAGCATGTTTGTTGGACAGGATGTTTGCGCTTTTGTTTAGTTTTCCTATATACAATCTTTTGTATTTAAAGAGCCTGCAAATCCCTTGAGGATTCGGACTCTAAAGCCTCACAGGACTATCATCTTTAATACTACAAGTTGAATAGTCACTCTATTAGTTCCATACCTTTTACCTTGTCTATTGAAGACCTTTTCCATCGACGCTTCTCCTCCTATCCTAATAGTATCTTCAGAGTCCCTTTGGGATTCTCGAGATACTTGGGAGTAGGTTACATTTTTTGACCTAGACTCAAGTATACCTTTGATCTTCGGCAGAGGACTGATCACCCTTCGCCTACCTTGACCCTGCAGTACTAGTACACCTCCCTGTTTCCCAGAAGGCCTTGAGCGGACTCCTGGCGAGACCAGCTCACCCTAGCTAGCAACCATTTCGCTTCCAAGAGATACTAGAACGCACTTCACTAGAGGATCGGTAGCATCCTCCTCAGGACCCCAAAGTCAAGCGCGAGTACCCCCACCTGCACCACCATCCGAGGACTCAGAACTATCTTCAGTAGATAGCAGCAGCAACGAAGAAGAAGACCAAGACTAAGCCCAAGACCACGCTCAAGCCCAAGCTCCAGACCAAGTCCAAGACCAAGTCCAAGACCAAGCCCAAGTCCTAGAACAAGTCCAAGAACAGCTCCACGCAGAAGTCCAATCCAAGAAAGAACTAAGCTCAGAATCAGACTCAGATTCCGGACCAGAGGACGCTCCAGGACCACCCCCCCCAGCTTCGCCACCTAGACCACCCAGTCTACCAAGAGAACCAAGAGAACCAAGCCCTGCACCAGACGATTTACCTAGTCTACCAAGACCACCTAGTCCACCAAGTCCACCAAGTAATCCAAGCCCTGCACCCATCGCCATGTCAGTCCCACCAGAGGGAAATAATCGTCCTAAATGGCCTGCACCATTTACATTCACAGGAGAAGGAAAAGATCGAGACCCATTGAGAATGAACTAATGGTTCAACACAGTCCATCGATACATCGCCAGCTTTGGCATAACTGAGGATGCCCCTGAGGCCCTGCAATACTATGGAGCCTATTGCAGAGAGAAAGCCCTCGATAAATTTACCCAATATGAAGCTTCAGAAGGAGACCACACAGTTGCTGGACTCAAACAGAAATTCGAGGCCTACTTCCTTCCTTCCACATCCACTGATACCATCTATGAACAGTGGCTACAAGTCAAGCAAACTACCTGCGGGAAAACAGCACAGATTACCGATACTGTAATCAGACTTGAAACCTTGGGAACCAGTCTCCCCCCAGGAACAATTTCGGACTATTCAGCGAAGCAGAGACTCCTAGATGCCATGGATATCAAACTCAAGCGAGAAGTGAAACCACACATCACTTCAGATACCTCCTTTGACCAGCTAGTGGAGATAGCGGAAAAGCGAGATGCAATTGCCCACTCTACAGGACTCTATGGAAATCGTCAAGGAAATGCAACCTCGAATGCAGTTTCCCAACAAGCACCCAAGCGCCCCCAGAACAACACCCAGCGAAAACAATCAAGGTTCTCCAACAATACCTCTCAGCATCCAAGAGTATCCCAGGCTGAGAAGGATCGGCGCAGAAGAGACAATGACTGTTACTATTGTGGAAAACAAGGACACTACTCCGATAACTGCTTTGAGAAGAAGAAGCATAGGAGCACCCAGCAGCGATGAAATGGAGGCCCTGGAGGTACCAGGAGACCCCAGAATGTCAGGAGAACATACCACACCAAAGAAGACGATCACCATGTGAAGGAATCACTTACAGTTACCACAAACCATGCAGGACCTAGTGGAACTCAATCCCAAGCCCTCGAAGCATACATCACAGTCAAAGGCCACAAAGCAAAGGCACTATTCGATACAGGAACTACCGGAGACAATTTAATATCAGGAAAGTTTGTCACCACCCACCGAATCCCTACCAGAGACCTCGAGACCCCTATCAACCTGAAGATGGCAGTTAAAGGATCATGCTCAGCAATCAACTATGTTGCAAAGCCTGTCATACAGATTGATAAAGAAAGTGGCGATATCTTGAAGCCCTAGTCTGTTCCCTGGACAACTATGATATCTTTCTAGGAATGCCTTACCTTACTGCACACCATGCTGTTATAGATTGCGGAAAATCTATTATCACCTTCCCGGACAAAGGAATCACGACCTGCAAGAAAGTAACCCATGCACGATTTTCAGTAATGAATGAAGCAGATGCCCCTGACTTCATTTCTGAGTTTCCTACAGTATTCCCTGGCAAGAAGACAGCGGAATTACCACCCTTGAGAGATGTCAACCACCACATCCAGCTGAAAGACACAATTTCGGACCATAATCCGACATTCTTCACATTCCCTGACAAGATCATGCCAGCATACAGAGCATTGATTGAGGACTGGAAAACTAAAGGAATCATTTACCCAAGTGAGGCACACAACCCAGTCAACATATTTCCAAAGCTGAAACCCAATGGAGAAATCAGACTGCTTGCAGACCTTGTACCCAGGAATGATATTGCTATCAAGGACCATAGAGCGTTTCCCAACCAAGCCATGATACTCAGAACTGTTGCCAGAGCAAAGTTCAGATCCACCATTGACCTAGCAAACTGGTACTTCCAAATTCGAGTTCTCCCCAGCAATGAGAAATACAACACTATCAAGACACCCTTTGGATCCTTTGCATGCAGAGTTATGCTGCAAGGAGATGCCAACGCCCCTGCTACAGCTATGAGAGTTATAGAGTTTGTCCTAGATGGATTTATTGGAAAATTCGTTTGGGCATATATGGATGACATTACCATCTACTCAGAAATAGTGGAGGACCATATTTCGCACATCAGATCAGTCTTGGAAAGACTGAAGCAGCATCAAATCAAAGCATCGCCAGCCAAGTGCAAATTCTTCGCCACCAAGCTCTCACTCCTAGGACATGTTATAGATGAGAAAGGAATTCATGCAAACCCTGAAAAATTCGATCTATCCAAGACTGGCCCACACCAAAATTGAAAAGGGAGGTTCAGACCTTTATAGGAGTTGTGATATATCATGCACAATTCCTCCCACACCTTGCCTCACCACTGCCCCACTCTCGGAACTAATTTCACAAGATGTCTTTGAATGGTGACCCCTGCATGAGGAAGCCTTCAAACAGGTTAAGCGCCTGGCCAAGGAGACAATTCCGCTCCGCCCTATCTCATATGAGACATCAGCTGATCCAATATACCTTATTACTGAGGCCTCTAAGGTTGGATCAGGAGCATGGGTTGGCCAAGGACCCTCCCCAGAGAAAGCATACCCTGCCGAATTCCACAGCAGAAAGTTTGCAACAAGTCAGCTGCACTACCCTGTCCATGAACTGGAACTTTTTTGGGGATTGTGGATGTCATTGAGGCATTCCATCTGATTCTATATGGCACCAAGTTCACTATTGTGTCGGACAACAAGGTACCATCCTTTTTCCTGAAGCAGACTGACCTACCTTACCGCCAAACTAGATGGCGCATGTTCCTGCAATCTTATGATTTCGATATCATACACAGACCTGGTAATGATAATGTCCTTGCAGATGCACTATCAAGGATCTATGAAGACACCCCAGCTGAAGAAGACCAAATACTCGAAGACCCTATAGAGAAGAAGCCTATAAAGACACCCTCCTCCGCCATGAACAGTGTGTCAAAACACCACCTTGAAATAGCCCATGCCCTAGACCCTTCTTCTGCCCTCACTCTTCAAGTACCATCTCGCATTCTTACTCCTGAACACCACTCCATGTGGAACTCACATCATGGCACCAGCTCAAACCCCTCCAGCTCCCAAGAAGCAAGTCACTACTCAGATTCTGTTGAACAAGCCATGGACCAAGTAGCAGACACCCTCGAGCTTGCAACCAATGCCATACAAGGTTGTGAAATCGTCGAGACCTCCTCCTATCTCAGCAACCCTCAAGCGCCATCTCAGGCCACAGTACTTATTGAGCGAGCAAAAGCTCAACTGTCAGGCCTTGCGTCGAGAATTAACAATACTCCAGGAGATATGGACCAACCACTGCATCCAGATGCTATCACCAACTGCTTTAAACGAATCCATGATTCTATCACCCAATTGGAATCCCTTGCAGTTACCAGCTCCGGAAATATCGCCCTTAGCAGCACACCTACTGAACCTGACCCTCAGCCCACACCAGTCCCTCCTCGACCCCCATTTAATGAACTGGACCGATTTCTTCAATCTAATAGACACAGAGCCATGCACTGGACTGCCTGTGTCTGGGACGAATGCCAAACCCACATAAATGGAAAGAATACAGGATACTTTCCCTCAGGATCTCGCGGTATTCCAGGACCCTTGCCTCTCTACTCTTCCTCCAACTTTGTCTCCCCTCATCATCCCAAGCGCAGAGCAGAACATAGATGGGCTGTTCCACCTCCCCTCCACGATGATGATGGCTACCTACTCTTTCATACAGTTATTGATAAAGGAAAAGAAGGAGAAATAACAGATATCGACCAAGGATGGGACCTACCTACCCCAGAAGCACCTGTCGATTATGAGGTCTGTTTCTTTTATCAACCCTCTTCACAGCTTGACCTTTGCTCTTTTCAGCTTACCAACTACATGAAAGGAAAGTGGTACTCCAGCATTCGAAATGCTACCCAGAATAACCCTCTCCTTGCGGTAGTTACCAAGGCTATCGACCACCCTGACTGGCTCTTATATGATGGAGTTCTCGTCAGAAAGGGGGAGGATGACAGTAGAGACTGTCCTTATGTCCCCTATGAAGCAAGCTATGAAGGTGCTATAATAAGGACCGAAATTGTGCGCATTACCCATGAACAAATGGCGCATATGGGTTGGCAGAAATGTTTTGAATATGCATCAAGACACTTCAACTGGCTCTCTATAAGGAACGATTTTAAAGACTATGTCCGCAGATGCCACCTATGCCAGCTCAACAAGCAACCTACCTCTGTCCCTGAAGGATCAGTCACCCCCCTCACTGTTCCTAGGCAGCCATTCTCGTCCATTGCAATTGACTTTGCTGGACCCTTCTCTAGCGATTCCAAGCTTTAACTCATCATGGTTGTCTTGGATCGATTCAGTGGCTTTACCTACCTCATACCAGTCTCACAGCACATCACAGCGATCGAAACCGCTCACACACTCATTGAGCGAGTTTTCTCCATTCATGGTTTCCCTACCTCCCTAGTTTCTGACAGAGACCCCAAGTTTACCTCACGCTTTTGGAGACAGCTTATGGCGAATCTCAATGTTGTTCTCTACATGGCTACAGCTTACCATCACCAGACAAATGGACAGACTGAGCGCAGAATCAGAACTGTTCGCCAATGCCTTAGGAACTATGTCAACCCGAAAGGAACCAAGTGGGTTCGCCACCTACCTCATATCCAGACTGCAATCAATGCAGCTCCCAGCGATAGCACAGAACTCTCCACCTTCGAAATCACCTTTGGCAGACTACCAAACCTCCTCCCCAGCGTTAGAGTTCTGCCCACTTCAGTACCAGCAGTAGACGAGATTGCTTCCCAGATCATTAAAAACCAGCAACTCGCCAGAGATGCCCTCAAGAAGGCCTGAGCACGCCAAACCACCTCCTGCGAAAACAGAAGAAAGGATGGACCTCCAATCATCCCTAACGAAACTGAAGTTATCCTCAAGTCAGCACCCTATGTCCATAAGGTTGGACGAAATCACAAGCTAGTTGGACACTGGTTAGGACCTTTCTCAGTGAGCGAAGGACCTGACAGACACAACAACTACAAACTCATACTCCCTCCAGTGATGGCAGGAATTCACCCATGGATCCATCACAGCCATCTTCGTATTTACCTAGGACCCAAACCCTTCGCCTTCCCAGGAACACCTGAACCCATATCCAAAGAACCTGTCACCATCGATGCCAGTGGACAAGAGCAATGGGAAATCGAAAAGATACTCAAAGATCAAATCTATTGCAGAAAAAGACAGTTCTTGCTACATTGGAAAGGCTATGACGAAATCAAAGCAACATGGGAACCCCTCTACAACCTATAAGGCGCCAGCACCCTCATCTGATCCTACTGGTTCGATACCTACAATGAATCTATACCTTTTAGACTCCCTTGGTCCCATGGCGAGACTTTCTCTGCCTGGACACTACAGAAACCAGACTATGCCCGCCTCTCACCTGAGCTTGACCCTGACGGATTTTGGAAACCTCTCCAGGACTCAGACTACTCAGAATCCGATACAAGCAAAACACTCTACACCTTGGATGAATCTGAGATAGAAGGCTAACTGCTTCATGGTATTGTCTTCGCTACTATGGGGCTTATAAAGATGTCTGGTCCTGACACCAGTGATGGATATATGTTTACTGATTAAGTTATATGTTTTGAAATTGAGTGGAATGCTCTAAAGGCAGGTTGGTCATTAAGCCCTTTAGGATATTCTTCTTTGTTTGTTTGTTTTATTTCTTTTAA
>QFET01006554.1:0-17375 GCA_003316355.1 Tuber calosporum | reverse complement strand
TCTCACCTCCCAATCGATTCAATGTGCTACCTCTTGGTCAAGGTGGCAGCGGACGGGCTGAAACTCCCTTAGATAAACTCACACCTTCTGCCGGGCACTGTCTTAGCCCCCATCCTCCGATCCCAGGTGCTGTCTCCTACAAATTGATGTAGGAGGAGTGCAGAAAGGACCTCCTCACTGATTGGACACTCCTGTCCCCACCCCCTCCTTACTACCAGTACAAGCCGTCCCTATGCCCACATGCCTTCATGGGCCTCGACCGCTTCACAGCTGGGCGAATCCACCAAATGCGCACTGGCAAGAGCTCTCTTGCTGCGCAACCCTCTTAGAACGATGCAAATCGCTCTCCCACCTGCCCTTCCTGCGACTCAGAGGACGAAACCTTCGAGCATGCAATTCTCCACTGCCCCTCCAAGTCCCGAGAACGCCAGCTTTACCCTGAAGCTGTCTACGATGGACTATGGCTCTCCACTTTGGGCCGACCTGGACATGATCCTTGGTCTTGCCTCATACATCCGAGCCACTCGCACAAACTTCCCGCCCACCATGCCAGCAGTTTTTGCTACTGCAGCCTCCTCCTCCCCTGACTATGACTCAGACTGAGCGGTTTGACTTTCCTTTTATACTTATATCTTTTCTTTCGGTTATGATTTCTTTTGGGGTCATTTCATTCTATACTTTTTGAATTAGTCGTCATTGCTGGGCGCGGTCACGGTATGGTCATCACTAGGGGAGAACCTGTGCGGTTATTTCTTTTGTTTTGCACGTTTGGAATTAACGTTTCGTTTATGCCATAGCTAGCGCTCCATGCAGGTTTCTGTACGTTACCAGCGAATATATGAGATAATCAAAAAAAATCAAAATCAAAAAACCCCTTAGTTAAGGGTTCATCAAGCAACGGAGAAGAGACTTTAACAATATATTCAGATATTCAGTTATTAAGTTAACAAGTTATAAAGCCTTCGAGAACCCTTTTATCTTAACCATACTTTTACTGAGCTTTCCTGACAGTTCTCCGATTTTCTCGATACGAGCACGGCCTAGTCGATTCAACAGTACCGAATTGGCTACCCTGTAACACTACATTGTTATTCTCCTGTCACCAAAGCAACTCTATATTCTCTCATGCCCATACAATACTTTGACACTCAAAGTTTTCATCAGTGCCAACATTGTGGGTACTGCCGACCTCTCAACTTTGACAACGTTTTTCCAATCTGCTGTGAAGAATACGTACTTGACCTTAGAGCAGTCGCACTTCGTCAACTGGTTCGGATACAGCGAAAATATACAGAACATATCTATCGCCAGACAGAAGGCAGGTAACTGCGTTTACAAAACGCAAACAATAATCTACTATATCCTACTTTTGGAAGAAATACTTGTTGCTAACCTTGCGGAAAAACCTACTATTCAAGCTAATTCCTCTCCCAGTTAGCACCATTGGCCTAGAGGCCAGACTACTGGTTACTTTTATATTTTTCAAAGAGAAATTATTTGGGTGTCTAAGCGAGCTGCCATGGCTATGGCAGGTGATGACACACCTATTCCTAGTCCTTTAGGACATGATAGGATGATCGAAGAGGATGACACGGAATCTACCCCTTCGGCATCTTTAATCCCGTCCCGAAGCCGTACCAGCTCTCCCATTACTCATTTGGGTCTCCCACTATCAAGAGTTCAGAAACGTGCCGATTGAACCAACAAGCCTGTCAATACGCAAGATAACTTTCAGCAAAATGTTGTCTATGCAGTACGCCACCTGGACCAATCCTTAAAAGAAAGTGCAGATGAGCATCACATAGCGATCTCAGCACTATCACAGGAGGCCAGGCAGGGTTTTACAATGCTAGAATTGCTGCAGAGCTGTATGGCCAGAGGTGAAGTTATCAATGATGCTGAGATACAGGAAGGTCGCTGTGCATTAGAACAATTGAGTGGCGATACCGAAATGGAGCAGCAAAGGTTACGAGCTCAGGTTCAGGAGGAGTTCCAACGCCAACAGGCTCAACAAGAGCAACAGGCCCAAGTCTCAGAAACAAGGGACCGAATCCAGGAAAAGGCACTAATGGAACTCAATACTAAGTTGAACCAACAGGAACAGGAATGGACCTGAAGGATGAATGAGCAACGAGAAATTGCGGCTCAACTGCAACGAGAACAGAGTGCAAGTATGAAGGCCTACCTAGATGCTTTGGTACTTCGATTAGCGGAAAAGATACCTACACCAACACAGTAGGGACCTTGTGATGGTGATCAAGGACCGTCTAACCGAGGACCCCCAATGGTACCAATAGAAGGTACTATTCCTACAAAGGAATCAGGATCAACTCCAAGGAAGGATAAAGGAAAAGGAGTTGACCGTGGAGGAAATAACTTAGCACCGCCACCACCACCAGGTAACCTAGGTGATGCCCCTGACCCAGATGATGATAGGTCCGATAGTGATGGAGAGGATGGAGGGGGTAGAAAGGGCGGCAGGCCGGAACGCGCTCCCCGTTTACCGTCTCTTCGCAGAAACGATGTACCTGAGGACAGGTTAACTATGGCTTTCTTAGAATGTATCGGTGTAGTCTCTTGACCAGCAAAGCTAATAGCGGAACCACCGTGCTTCTTCGAAGGAAATGACAAACAAGATGTTAGAAATTGGCTGACAGCCTGTGAAGACTACTTCGATCGCAATCCTACACAGTGGGAAAATCATACACACAGAATAGTTTTTGCGTTGGGAAAAACAAAGGTGAACAAAGTGGCACCCTTCTCGGAGAAATACCGGAAGGTGATTGGTGGATTAGGTGGATATACCCGTGACCCAGACTATTCCAAATGGGAACCCCTTCAACAAGAAATTAACTAGCGATATATCGGCATTGAGGAGGAACGACGAGCCCTATTAGAAATGACTATGGTAGTCTATAAGGGAAAAATCGACACCTATCTTCTACTTCTCGAAAATCTCAACATCAAGGCCGGTCTCACAGGAATTAGTTGAAGGGTTCGGGTAGAAAGCAAACTTCCTGAAGAAATTCTTCGCCGGTTATCTCATCTAAAGTTTTCCTCAGATGAGGAATGGATGGAAAGCATACGGGAAGTTGGCAGACAAGAGGAGCAATTTCTGGAACGGCGGACACTATCCAAAGGTGAGCCCTCAAACAGTGGAGCATCCAAGCGAAAACACGATGATACTACAAAAGGGTTCAACACCAAACACAGATACACCGACTAGAAACAAAAAAACAATCTTACCCGATGGAAGTCAGCTAAAGGAAAACCATCGGAAAAGAAAGGAGGATTTAATAATAAGGATGAGCATACGGACTGGAAGAATGCACATGATGGAATCCCTCAAGACGTTGTAGATAAGCAAAAGACAGGTAAGGCTTGCACTCGCTGTGGCCTAAACAAACACACTTGCCGAAAATGTAGAAAGGACATAGTGGTAGCAAGAGCTTTCGCTAAGCTAACAACGATGGACCGACCAAAGTTTTCCAGCAAACCACAGACAGCTGCTCTGGCTGTAAGAACATCACAGTCAAGGGTGAACTAGATTCAGAGCGAACCAGCACCTCGGTTATGGGAATTATCGGACACAGAAATGTCCTAAATGGCACCAATGGCGACGGCGCTTGGGTATTCGGGGCACTGACAATAGCGACCGATATCAAAACTGGGAACCCTCAAGTCTAGGGTGCTGAAGATTACGACTATGAAGTTACCAACGATAAAAGAATTCAAAAATTCTTCAAAAAAATTGGCATGCAGGTC
Organism: Tuber calosporum; assembly: GCA_003316355.1. NCBI lineage: Eukaryota > Fungi > Ascomycota > Pezizomycetes > Pezizales > Tuberaceae > Tuber > Tuber calosporum. The sequence goes on along the minus strand of QFET01006554.1, from coordinate 13,610 downwards.
CATATTTGCATGTTGGGAACCGTCGTTCCCAGGAACCTGGATGAGGTTCTGTAGCGTGCTTCAACTGATTGGATTCAGGGGACTGGAGGATGAGACCTCCCCCATCAGGGAGATCTCGGTTATTTTTTATTTTCCCTCAGATTGGGTCTAATTTTAGGTTCCTGCTTTTTACTTCTTCGGAAGAAGGATCTCCTTTTTAGGCACTTGGATGTGCTTCCCGTTTTTAGACACTGGGGAAGTGCTGGGCAGTAGCAAGGGTAACCCTCCGGTACGGTCTAGCCCTATTTGCCTCCGGTACAAATTACCGCTGTTTAATCCGCCAGAAGGGTGGATTGAACGCAGGACCCTGCGGACAAAATGAACGGGCCAGGCTCATTTTACCACTAGACTATAGCTGAACAGCTGTCAAGTCTTCTGGGAAACCTCATGATATGGGCTCGCCTAACAGGGACGTGTTGTGTACGTGACCACAACCACGTCAACCTAACACCAAATAATACCACATTGGTGCGAGATATTCCAAATTCGGAAATTGTCCCTATTTTCGGAATTTTCTGCACTTTTTGGAAATATAATTTATTTTCGAAAATTATTACTCCTTTAGGGTATTATCCTACACGAAAGGCAGAGAAGTATAATTTTTTATTGCATTATTATGGCGTTTTACTGGTCTCTCCCCTATTGATGGGGGTTTTAATTTTTTGGGAGCGCCTCAGCAGGGGGTATAGACCGCTCGTAGTGGGCTGCCCAGAATATTAATAATTAACTCTTTGTTTAGTTCGTCTGAGGAGACCTCTATGGTCGAAACAATGCTGGCGTTGTAACGAACACCCAAGCTATACAACCGCAATGTCTACTAAGTGAGGACGAACCGAGATAACAATGTCGCATAAGTGACAGAAGCTCTAATACGAAGAACCAAAACGCTACCAATGTCCTGAAGGAACCGCACATATCTATGTGTACGGGAAACGAAATCACATAAGAGTTTTATTAGACTCTTGATCCAATATCTTTGTTATACACGATAATTTAATCAAGGAATTGATTATTCCTTACAAGTCTCGTGAGGATCCGATACCCCTTTTGGGTTTTACAGGAAACGAATTATCTACTGGACGGGATTTCACCCTTCCCCTTTACCTGGAAATTGGAAAAAATAAACACTTATCAAAGATTGTGTGCGAGATCGCACCAACAGGAAATTATGGAATAATAATTCCATTTGGGTAGTGGAATGATGAACATCCTATAACCGAAATTCAAGACTCAGAAAGCTGGAGGTTCGAAGCTCAGGGATGTCAGCTTCACCTCTTACCGGAAGACGAAGGTATATCAATCGAGTGGGATGAGCAGGTTCTGTAGGATCCAGAGGCAGTCGTTATTGGAATAGTTGCAAGAGTAGATGATTGGAAGAAATAATCCTTGATACACTACCCGCGCAATACCATACTTACAAAGACCTTTTCTGCCCATCAACTGCGGCGAAACTATCGGCTCATCAGACCTTCGATCATGCTATTGCCCTCAAACCAGATTCCCAACCACCTTGGGGACCAAATTATCCCCTCTCGGCAAAGCAGTTAAAAGCACTGCGAACATATCTGGATAATATGTTAAGACAAGGAAAGATTTACCCCAGCAAATCACCAGCCGGAGCTCCAATACTTTTTGTGCCAAAACCGGATGGACGTCTTAGGTTGGTAGTTGACTACCGAGGACTAAACAAGGTCACTATCCACAACAAATATCCACTACCCCTTATGACGGAACTGCGCGACCTTGTGGAAGGAGCCACTATTTTCACCAAGTTGGACCTGAAGGACGGTTACTACCTGATCCGCATACGAAAGGACGATGAAAGGAAAACAGTTTTTCGCACACGATACGGCTTATATGAATACAATGTCATGCCATTTGGTCTGGTAAATGCACCAGCCACCTTCCAATCAATAATGACTATGATCCTGAAAGACTTCCTTGATGAAGGAGTAGTAGTATACATTGATGATATACTTATATACTCTAAATCTGAGAAGGATCATGTCATATTGGTTAGAAAAGTCTTAGAAAGACTGTGAGAATACAGAATGGCCATCTCGTTTACGAAAAGCACCTTCCATGTCACATTAGTGGAGTTCCTAGGGTATATTGTGGCTGTTGATGGAGTTACTATGAGCGACAGAAAGGTGGAATCAATCAAGGCCTGGAAACCACCCACCTTGGTAAAAGAAATTCAAATATTTATGGGCTTTGCTAACTTCTACCAGCGGTTCATAAAGAATAGCTCCGCACTATGCGCGCCAATTACTACTTTGCTTAAGGGTAACCCGCAGGATTTTTCTTGGGATGAAAAGCAACAGCTAGCGTTTGTGGAGCTCAAACGTCGGTTCATCACAGCTCCGATATTATGTCATTTCCATCCGGACCGGGAAACAGTAGTGGAAACAGATGCCTGCGATTACGCTCTTGGATGTGTCCTTTCTCAATATTAGGACAAAAAACTACATCCTGTCGCTTTCCATTCTCGAAAGATGACACCAGCTGAACACAATTATGACATTCATGACAAGGAATTGTTGGCAATATTAGTTGCGTTGGAAGAATGGCGACACTATCTTGTTGGGACTGAGGAACCGTTCACCATATATACCGATCATCAAAACCTACATTATTTTCTCACAACAAAGGCCTGGTCGGCAAGACATATTCGCTGGGCTCAGAAGCTCACTGATTTTAACTTTAAAATTATTTATCGACCTGGAACCAGAGGGGGCAAACCGGATGCTTTAAGCAAGCGGCCAGAGTACCGCCCTCAGGAGGGAGCTGAGTATGCCAAGCAGGCTATACTTCAGTCTCATCACTTTGAAAACCTGCAGAATAACCGAAACTTAGTTGTCTCAGTTATTTCGGGAAAAGAAAACTCCAAACACCTCAGTCAGCGGTTGCCTCAAAAGGAACAGAACAATATGATAAGGATTGAAAGACTTCAACAGGAAGCAAGAATCCCAACTCGAGGTTCCAAGCTAGCCGCCGGCCATGATCTATACAGTACCGAAAACAACATAGTCCCTGTGAATGGGCAAGTGCTCATTGGGACAGGATTGGCTATCAGATTACCAATCGGAACATATGCACGCATTGCACCACATAGTGGATTAGCAGTCAAGCATGGTATTTCCATTAGACCCGGATTAGTGGATGTGGACTATAGAGGAGAGGTTAAGATCCTCCTAGTCAACACTACTGACAATCCTTTTCAGGTACACACAGGAGACTGGATAGCCCAGATGATTGTGGAAAAGGTTGATGAGAGAGAACTTCATGAGGTTATGGAGTTAGATGAAACTGAACAAGCAAGCCAAGGGTTTGGCAGTTCAGATATACAGTTGGAAGAAAACCAAACACAATTATGTTTCCTATATTCTGACGGAAAGCACGAATATTTGGACTCAACGGACATTACCTCACACCCGATATCCACTAAAGGACAAACACTAATGTCGAATGCAATAATTGCAAAATGTGAAGTCAAGAAATTTGATATAAAAATCTTGGAACAGGTAAGAGAAATGGCGAACGAGGATCCAGATTGGCTAAACCGAAAGAAGGAACTGGACAGTTTACGGAATGATGGCAAAGAAATGCCGAAACAATGGTCCCCAACAGTTAGAATGCTCTACAACAAAGACCGCCTATATGTTCCTCTGAACGAATACCTGTAGACAGATATTGCACAAAGCTGTCACAACTCTAAGATCGCAGGACATTTCGGTCAAGAAAAGACTCTGGATTTTATCACAAGAGACTATTATGGGAAAGGAATCCCGAACTGGATAAACGACTATGTACGATCCTGTACTGAGTGCCAAAAGGCTAAAGCACCAAGACATGCACGTTTTGGGCTGTTACAACCACTACAGGTCCCATTTGCTGCTTGGACATCTACCTCGGTGGATTTCATCACACAACATCCCAAATCTGCAGGATACAGCCAGATCATGGTTGTAGTTGACCAGTTCACCAAAATGGTACACTTTATTTGCTTGGAAGAATACGCGACCACAAAGGACGTTGCAGAAGCATTGATCAAAGAAGTTTGGAAACTTCATGGGTTACCAACAGATCACATTTCCGATATGGACGCAAAGTTTTCAGGAGAATTTTGGGAATCATTGTGCAAGACATTAAGCATCAAAAGAGAGATGTCTACGGCTTACCATCCTCAAACTGATGGACAAACGGAAAGAGTCAACCAAGTGCTGGGAGGCTACCTTCGAATATTTGTCAACTACGATCAGGATGACTAGTACCATCTACTGCCGTTAGCCGAGTATGCATATAACAACTCAGTAACAAGCGCACATGGAATAACCCCTTTCTTCGCAAATTATGGTAACCATCCTCAAACAGAATGGATGAAGGAGCGAGAAGCTCAGAATCCGGGAGCAACTATGTATGCTCACTGGATGAAAGCGATATATGAAAAGGCAAAGGAATCCCTTGAGAAGGCTCGTGAAGGGAGGAACAAGTACTATGACCGCAAAGCTCGCAGGCAACCAGACTTCAAAATTGGGGATATGGTTATGCTAAACGCGCGGAATATCCGCACCAAGCGACCGTCCAAGAAGTTAGCGCCAAATTATATCGCCATTCAAAATCCTAGAGCAAAGAGGAAACCTTGCCAACAAATTGGAAATATCAGAGCGATGGAAAATCCATCCGGTATTCCATGTATCGCTACTCGAGCCATACCGAAAATCAGTTAGACCTGGCCGTGGACAAGCAGCCCTGGCACCGGAAGAAGTTGAAGGTGACCTTGAATGGGAAGTGGAAAAAATCATCAAGAGTGAAATAATCTCTTATGAGCGAAGATTCAGAGGACGTTCACGAAGGATCCAAGAACTTCGAACTTTGTCAGGTGGACAGGATGTTCCGAAGATGAGAACACCTGAGAACCACCAGAGCACTTAGAGCATGCTCAAGAATTGATTGAAGATTTTCACAGGGAAAATCTGGCAATGCCAAAGTTGGGCTAGGTAGTATCTACGGAAAGGTTATTCCTGCTGTGGCCAAGTTATCGCAGAAGGTTTTTTAACCCTACTAGAAGGAGTACTAAAAGGAAGAATCGCTTCAAGACGAAGCTTAGGAAGGGGGAGTTGATATTACACATATGGGATATGGTACTAGACTTTCAATTCTAAAGATGTGATGGTAGATAGCGCCGGGAGGTGACTATATTGATTACAACCCACACTAGTAAGAAGTAGGATTGTATCCAGAACTACTCAGCCTCAGTGAAAGATGACAGAGTAATTTATCCAAGTGGATCTATTACGTAGTCTGCATTCTTGATAATCCGAATGCATCTGCACATGAGTGCATATATTCTGGAAAGACGGCCATCCAGACCGATCACGTGGTATTCCCTAATGATGTTCGCAAATGGGCGGCGTCAATTTGAACTTAGTTCATTTGGCAAAGAGATCGAAGGCTATCTACTGGTGGAGTTCTAGACACCCTCAGACAAATAGATAGTCCGGGGGATCATTTGCTGTAGTGGGGTCATACATCTTCTGGGTCAAACAGTGTTCGCACTGATTAGACTATGGCCTAAGTTTCCAAGGATACTTCTTTTATGTGGCCAACCTAAGTACTGGGAAAAGTATATAAATAGTTAGCAGTCCCACGTAGTTAAGGGATCATCAAGCAACGGAGAAGAGACCTTAACAATATATTCAGGTATTCAGTTATTAAGTTAACAAGTTATAAAGCCTTCGAGAACCCTTTTATCTTAACCATACTTTTACTTAGCTTTCCTGACAGTTCTCCGCTTTTCTCGATACGAGCACGGCCTAGTCCATTCAACAGTACCGAATTGGCTACCCCGGAACACATCCGTTCCTGTGCCGGTTACGCAAGTACCTTGTTACAAATGTTGGCAAGATTTCTGATAACGCAACCTTCAGGAGTGTGAAAGAACTGTTATCGATCTCTTCTTGTATTTTGTGAAACTGGATATCGATATGTTTTGTCCATTCATTTACTTGATGGTTGGTTGCTGGAAATTTTGCGCTGGTATTGTAGGCATGTAAAGCGATCGTAGTTGTTAGCCGAATGTCACTGAAACCTTTGACGAACCATTGGATTTGCCTTCCTGCTAGGGACTTAGCTACATATTCCGCTTCCATAGTAGATGTTGCGACCAAGGCTTGTTTCCTTGACCGCCAGGAAATACAGGCATTGTTAAAGAGAATAATATACCCTAAGAAGGAGAGGCAGGTATCAAGACAAGCCTCAAAGTCCGTATCCACATAGGTGTTCATAGCATTTGTAGTTGTACAAGGGTAGAAGAGTCCAATGTCTTTTATACCGTGAATGTACCGAAGAATGTGTTTAGTGTCCTTTAGGTGGATTTCAGTCGCGCAGGAAGAAAATTGTGAGAGAAAGGATATTGTATACGCTAGATCGGGACTGGTACCACTAGTCAGGTACATAAGTGATCCTAATATCGATTGGTATATTGACATGTCCGGTGTCTGTTGATCCACTGTCCCTTTCCGTAGTTGAATGCCTTTGTAAAAGGGGGTAGAGACTGGCCGTGAGTTTTCCATACCATATCTCTTAAGGACTGACTTGATGTATCGTTGCTGGCTAAGATGTATCCCGTCTGTTGTATAGGTGAAGTGGAGGCCAAGTAGGAATGTAGCTTCCCCTAAGTCCGTAAACTCAAAAGCTGTTATGTGGTCTTATATTGGGGAAGTAGCTTGGGGAGTGTTGGCCGAGTATATTGGGATGTCGTCAACGTAAACCGATAGATATATATTGTGTTTACCGTGAACAAACATGCATGAGTCAAGGGCGGATGTCGCAAAACCTTTGGATGTTAAGTATCTAGCGAGGAGAGCGTATCATTCGTTAGCAGATTGCTTAACTTCATAGAGACACCGGTTAAGTCGCCATACTTTGTCTCCATTACCGAACCCAGGTAACGGTCGCATGTAGACTTCCTCTTTTAACTCACATAAAGGTATGCATTTTTGATATTGAATTGCTGTGGTAGCCATTTGTTTTTAGCACATATTGCAAGGAGGAAGCGAAGTGATTCATATCTGATGACCGGAGCGAAAGTATCTTCAAAGTCAAAACCCGGTACTTGTGAGAATCCTTTGGCAACTGCCCTTGCACAGGACGATTCTAATGTACCATCAGCATTTCGCTTAGTCTTAAAGACCCATTTACTGTCTATAATCTTGCGTCCTGTAGGTTTATCTACTTCATCGAAAGTACCACTTTTCTCCAGTGCCTTTATTTCCTTGTCCATTCCGTAGGTCCATTGTTCCTTAAGCGATCTGTTAACTGCTTGGGTGAAGGTCTTGGGATCCTCGTCAGATGGTACAGTGACATTTCTGGCCAAGTATTGTGGTGGGCGAACGGTTCTGCCGGATCTTGTCCGTATATCTGGGGGATTTACCGGTTGTATTTCCGTACAGGAGGATCCGGTGTTTTTTCAGGAGTTTGAGGATGGTAATAATCTTCAGGATGTTCAGGCGGTGGAGGTGGATGTACTTCAATGGTTGGTTTGTCATTTGCTTCCTGTGGTAGAGTTTTATCGGGTGCCGGTACTCTTTGGTAGGAAGGTGGGTAGACTGTTGCAAAGGTCTCTGATGAGGGTGCAGGTTCCTTGGGATCCAGAAGTAGTATAGTCTTGGTTATCCAATAGAGCTGACGCGTGTCTGAGATCTTGTGCAATGATGGTATGTATAAACGGTATATTTTGCTGGAGGAAGTATATCCAACAAGGTATCCATCTATGGCCCGGGGCTGTAACTTTGTTCCTGGTTTTCTGGTCTCCTCAGGTATATGGATAAAGGATTTGGTCCCGTAGGGGCGTAGGTGGTTTACTAACGGCTTCTTGTTGTAGAGAAACTCATAGAGCATTAGTTTTCCTATGTATCAGTTAGGGGGATGTTCCGGAGATATACAGCTTTTGTAACTGCTTCGGCCCATAAACGTGGTGTAAGACCTGATAATATACAGCATATAGATGTGATAATGGTCATATTGTACCATACGGCAACGCCATTACAAACATGAGAGTAAGGAGGTATTTTGTCATGTATGATACCCAGTTTTTCAAACATGGTTGTCATATCTTTGTTGACATAATCTCCTCCATTATGCGTCCTCTATTGCTTAATTGTAGCGTGATCCTGGGTGTGTCTTTCTTTGATGAAAAGGTTAAATACTTTAACGGTATTGGATTTGGCTTTATGAGGGTAAATCCAGGTGTACCGTGTACAATCATCAATCAAGGTGACATAATACAGGAGTTTCTGAAGGAAGCGGGAGATAACTCTCCTCTAAGATCAGAGTGGATTAAATCATAGGGATTTTCATATCTTTTGTCAGTAGACTCGGTTTTGCGTTTAGTTGATTTGGACGTAATGGAGGTTTTACACTGCTAGTCATTCGCAAGTTCGGGGATAGTTGGATTGTCTGAGTAGTTGGTACTTTTGAGGTAGGATGGTGAAGGATGTCCGAAGGCTTCATGCCACTGTGGGTAGGTCGTCTTGTTTGCCACTACTTTCTCTTCTAGCACAACATAATCTTGACCGTCAAGCTTTCCCCATATCACTTCTCTTTTATTCTCACTGTATACAAACATATCCGCCCCTTTACTATGCAAAGAAAAACCATTCCCCAAAGAAACAATAGCATGCGATGACAACAAGTTACTTTGACATAACTTTAGAACCCTGACAACATGTTTAAGGTATACAGGGGCTACATGACCGTTTGAAGTTTTGGCCATGAGCTTGACAGTTCCTTGGCCATATGATTCTAGAACCGAATCATCGCCTAACTTAACAGTCCCTGTGCTTGGTTCAAAGTTTATAAAAAGGTCTGGGTTACTTGTCATGTGTGAGCTTGCACCTGTATCGATTACCCAGTTCTGTGGGTGAGGAGTCTTTTACATAGAAAGGAGGTATGTGGATGTACTGACCAGTTCAGATATTTCTTCTTTGCTGATCTTTGCTGAACTAACACCTTTCCTTTCCTTCGTCTTTTGGTTGTCACCCTTGAGTTTATTACACTCATTCCAGGTATGTCCCTCAGCTCGAGCAATGGGGTAATACTTCTTGCAGTAGGTACATTCCTTGGATGTGGCGGCAGGTCTCCAGGGAGGTTCCCTGCTTTTCCTTTAACATCAGCACTTTTATATGCTTTGTCGTCCTCAGCGCTAACCGAGAGTCTCATTTCCCTCAACCTCTGGTAGACATGGTCGTAGGTATGGCCCTCCTTATTTTGGAGGTTGTCTACGATGTTACTCATCGACTCAGGAAGGGAGTGGATAAGAACTACTGGTTTGGCTTTGGGTGACTCGAATACCGATTTGAATACAAATGGTAGAGCATATCTGTCGTCACCAGAGGAGGAGGAGCAAAGGTATTGCATTCGATTGCAGGGGTTATCGTACTTGTTGATATGGTCTGCAACAGGTTCAGAGGTATTGTACTTGATATCGATGACTGCTTTGAATTGTACCAAGAAGGAGGTGGTGTTTTCTCTAGCAAATTTATCTTGGAACGCTTTCCAGATGGCATGGGGTGTTTTGTGGGTGGCAAACAAAATAAGCAATTGGGGGTCAATCGTTTCAAAAGTGTAGGCCAAGGCCCATTGGTATTGATCGCGAAATTCATCTAATCTCACAGAGTTATTATTTCCATCCTCGTCCTCTTCTTCCTCCAGTCGAGTTTCCTTTTCTGTTACTATATCCCAGCAATTATATAAAGTAAGGACATATGCAGAGATATCTCTCCAGGTCCGGTAGTTATCAGGGCCTGTGAGCTTTGGGATGGAGCTCAATTTGTCACCGGGTGCCCAACTACGTTTAGTGTTGTTGGAATAAGATCTGGGGTTTGGTGCAGGAGTTTCTGGAGGAGGAACGGAGGTTTCTGCCGTGGCCATTTTTGCTTGCTAAAGGCAAAGTGACTTTGGTTGCTAAGTAGTGGTACTTTGCTTTGGACTTGCAATTGGTTGTAGCTAGAAAAATGCAATTTCCGTAAGAACTCGGATTTAGTGAGGGAGGAAAACTAGGACTTTAACGAGGTGCACCAAGACTCCTTCGTATCCATTTGCCAAGAATATTTTGTTTCGCCAAGAACGTTTTTTTTGCGAGGGATGTTTCATTTCAAACGATATTTCTTTTCGAGTGAAAATGTTTCGATATTACACGAAATTTTTCAGTAAGAGAGGTTTGTTTCGTTTCGAAAGGAATTTATTCCGCGGTGAAAGAGGATAGCATGTAAGTGTAAGTTGTGTAGCTATGATGTACCGGACTCATAACCTGTTTAAATTATATGTATTGGCAGAATCTTATAGCTTGAGTACGAAAATACAACATAGTATTAAGAGTATACTATGTACACGCTTGTGTGAGGAGTTTTGTAGTATGAAGGTAGATTGGTAGTAGTTCTTTTCCTTAATTAACTAAAATAAAGTAGGCGGCAACCAGCTATTTATACAGGTGCGTATCCTCCTTGTACTCAGTAACAAAATATGAAAAATATTGTAAGAAACATAAATGGGAACATGTTTGACCCTGAAAAACTACCAAAGAAATCCCAATAAAATATGCGTAATCTGAAGTGGTATTCGCGAAATAAAGGGAAAGATAACACCTGTTACATGACCAGTAAAAGGTTACTATACATAGAAAGATAACTGTGATATCCTGCACATAACATAAGAAATATACATATTAATCCTCAAACATTATCATGAAATATAACCGAGAATATGATATACCCTAGCTGTAGTAATGTCCGTAGTTTCCCTCAGTAAACTAGAAATAACCAAGTAGAGACATAAACAATATTACCATAGGAAATATACATATGAGACAAATTGAACAATTTCAACAAGATAGAATTCTATCCGGCGGACCGCCTGGAATAGCTTTTCTCAAGAAATACACTGGCTTATTGTCCCAATCCTTTACATTCTGTAATTACACTTGTGTTAAGGAAATGTTAGATTTGAACAGGGCCTTGGAGTGCTTAAGATTTTAGTATGAATTAGGTTGTGTGGTTTCTAACGTATGGCTTAAAGCATATATATTTGTATGTATGGCTTAAAGCATATATATTTGTATGTATGCTTTGGGCATATATACAAGTTTGAGTGTATGTCTTTGTGTGTATGGCTTTTGGCATATAGCTTTGCTCACATGGCTTTGAGGGTATGAATATGTGTGAATGGCTTTGGGCATATGGATTTTGGTCGATGTAGTTAGCCACATCCTATAGAATTACTTTAAATCTGTGTGTAAGAACCTTAGCAGGTTTAGATACAACACATTATGCAGAAAAAGGCAACTTCACACAATGCAGCTATTGTTGTCTATAAAAGGGAATTTTGAATAAGCTGGGATGTAACAAGGATTTGAAGTACAAAATATAGCGGGCTGCTCTTGAGTGAATGAACGATCTAATGAATAAGGGGATGGAACTGTGAAAAGCTTCAAAGGAAAGAACTTGATACTAGTAGGAAGGAAATAGAAAGGGGAAATCACATATGTGATCGATACAAAATCAGTATAGATAAGCAGTTAAGCGTTTGAAATACAAGTATGTACATAGTAATACAATGTAACTAGAACTTGGGGGTAAGGCAAGATGGGGAGTGGACAAAGAGGAAGGCAGAGGGAATGGACAAAGGAGAAAAAGGACTAGATTAAGAAATAGGATATAAAAAGATATTAATCCTGGAGCTACTGTTTCACGCGCTTTGAGAACCACATGTTGGCCATATTGAGGAGCGCAAGTCGGTTAATTTCGCGGTCGATCTCATCCATCTCCTCAAGGTCAATTCCTTACTCCACAGTGCCTTCCCTTGGGGCTGCCTCAAGATCAACAATAAGGCGAGTGTTGCCAGCAAGGAACCACTTCCTCTTCGGAACAATATCCTGGATGCTGCCTTACTGGCCATCCAGACTTGAAAAGAAGTCCTAGAGGGTCATAGATTGCCCAAGCAGGCACTCTCCTATCTTGTGCGTGCTGGCCCAGAACCAATGCTCATCCGAATCCCGCATTTCCATCATGTCGATGTCCCCTGCCTTAATTAATATCCTGGATAGCCCTTCCTCATTTCCCCCCTCCGTATCCCCCTCATCTTCCCCATGGACCCCACCAGAGTCCTCCAAGCCGTTGCCGTCCTTGCTAGAAGACTAGGTGAGATCAATGAAGTCAATATCTTTATCTTCTACGTCCTCCTCCCAGTCCTTGTGGACCTCTGCATTCGCCTATAGCTACTCGATTGGCTTTACCCAATCGAGCAAAGGTCTACTCTTTTCATCCATCTCCTCCTCCTGGACCGTGATGTCCAAATCCCCCTCCAGAACATGCTCAGTAAGCTCAAAGTCAGAAGTACGGTCTTCAGCGACGGTATGTATGGATAGATTGGGTAGAGCTAAAATAACCTTGATATTAGTATAGATGTCAGTAATAGAGCTTGGCAATTATTTAGACTGGGCTTAGTGAATCAAGATAATATAATAGGCTGAATGGGACTGATGTCAAAGCTCTTTCACCCAAGTCGAATCCTGAGACTTCTCTTATTCGAGTCGTGTTTTGCACTGTACTAACACTTCTCAAGCTTGGTGCTCATGATAGGGGGACTGACCCAGATACACTACTCTGGTAAGAGAGTAAGGGTGCCGCGCTCCATATTCCTTCCGCCGCCATTCCATAAAATAGGCGGGTCTGCTCACATACACTGAAACGTAGGGGGAGAGAGCTGGGGAGGCAGTGGAGGGGACAAAGAAGGGAGGGGAAATGGAGGAGGGGGCATTGACGAGGTGGTGCTGGTTCTGGGAAAGGAAGGAGACCCAAATGTAATGCTTCAGGGCCTCTTTATTACCTGCTCAAGTGGATTTTTCATCGGAGATACAGCTGGTACCTTTGGTGAAGGGTACGCCGTGGCCATGGAGGAACCGCAGGGAGTAGCTACTACGATCGGGATTGGCGGGTTGGCAAGTGGCTAACCATGTTCATTGAACTAGTTTGGATACTATTGCCGCCAATCTGCCAAAATTACCCCGCGCTCCAGTTTCAGAACTTCGTTTTCCTCAACCACCATCTCTTGGTCTTCCTCATCTTTGATATAGTCGTGAAGAGCGAGGTAGTCCAGACTGCTCTACGCAAACTGTTAAGGGTAGCCGATTCTAAGGTCAAGCGAATCAGGCTAGGCTTAAGAAATCAAGTCGTAGACGGAGATTGTCTAGGAAGGCTCAAGATTTCAAGGTAGAACGTATGATATTGATAAGATCTCTTCTCCGTTGCTTGATGATGTGTAAAGCTCGGGAGGCACTTCGATATTTATATCCCGCGTCTGAGTGTTCACGGACTACATCCGTTCTCCATACAACTAAGTATCTACTAACAATTTTCACAACAAAATCCAACAGCGAACCCCTTTGACCGTGAAAGTTTTCTCCCCCGCACAGCTCATGGCGTGATCAGAGCTCTTCTTTCTCCGAGGGTGTACACACCTTCTCGGTAAGAGATAACAGCCGTCGTCCTGCTGTTCAAACTTATGGCCGTCCA
>QFET01006551.1:0-15228 GCA_003316355.1 Tuber calosporum | reverse complement strand
TAAGCCGGCCTTCTCGGTACACCACCTTGAAGTTAAACGGCTGTAGGAATTCAGCCCAGTGGTGTTGCCTCCTGTTTAGGACTTTGGTACTATTAAAGTACTCTAGATTCTTGTGGTCTGTATATACCACAATCTGGTCCTCCACCGAGCGCAACAGATGATCCCATTCCTTGAATGCTGCGACGATCGCCGTCATCTCTTTATCGTGAACATCGTAGTTCACCTCTGCAGGCAGGAACTTCCTACTGTGATAGGCCACTGGGTGCCATTTCTGGTCATCACATAACTGGGATAGCACAGCACCCAATGCGAAATCACTGGTGTCTGTCTCCAACTTAGTTGGACGAGAGCCATCAAAGTGTGTTAGAATGGGACCAGTGGTGAACAACTCTTTTAGATGCTCAAATGACCGCTCGCAAGCGGGCGACCAGTCCCACTTTACATCCTTCTTGGTCAGATCCGTCAGAGGTTTTGCCACTTTACTAAACCCGTTGATGAATCGACGATAGAAGTTCGCAAAGCCCATGAAGCATTGAACGTCAGTTACGTTCTGAGGAGTCTTCCAAGCCTTGATCTCCTCTACCTTACGAGTCGTCATAGATATCCCATGCTCAGATATCTTATACCCTAGGAATTCAGCTTCGCTTTGGTGGAAGCTGGACTTCTTTATGCTAACGCAAAGACCTGCCTTGCGCAGTCTCTCCATTACCTAAGAACTAACGAAACATGTTCTTCGATCGTCTCTGAGTATATCAAGATGTCATCCATATAGGCGATGACTCCTGCATCAAGCATATCCCTGAATACGCTATTGATCATACTCTGGAAGTAGATGGTGCGTTGCATAGCCCAAACGGCATTACCGTATACTCGTACAGGCCATAACGACTCTTAAAGGCGGTTTTCCATTCTTCACCCGGTGCCATCTGGACGAGATAATAGCCATTTTTCAGGTCCAGCTTAGTGAACACTGTGGCTTTCCCGAGCCTATCTCGTAGCTCATTCATCAAAGGCAAAGGATACTTGTTCTTAATAGTTATCTTATTGAGCCCTCGATAGTCGATACATAACCGAAGCGTTCCATCTGGCTTTGGCACAAAGAGGATAGGGGCTCCGGCCGACGACGTAGAACCCCGGATCTTTCCTTGTTCCTCCATTTCCCGGATGTAGTCATATAGTACATCTAATTCTCGCTTAGAGAGGGGGTATATGGGCCCAGATGGCGGTTTGGCCCCTGGCTCGAGTTCAATCCTTTGATCAAACTCAGTATGACGGGGAAGGGAAGTTATATTTTCTTGACTGAAAATATCTGCATAATCTCTATATTCTGATAGTAGGCTGACGCTAATGTCCTTGCCATCTTCCCCAGTATATATTGCCATACCCAAAAGGTATACCTGACTACTGTCCTCGGCTAGGAGTTCTTCACTGGTAATGAACTCCATTCGTCGCTTAGCGACCAGACAGTTTATCTTACAATATTCTGAACGCCACTTCAGAATACCAGTTTCCCAGTCAATATCGGGATTGTGGTCCTTCAACCACGACATCGGAAGATGACTGTCTACCTTGGTGTCCGGCATATCCGCAAGTTCGAACCTTCTATCATTCACATGGTCACCTATCTTCATTCTCACCGTAGTGGTGTAATGTTCCCCGGACCCTGGAATCTGGTTGCCACTTGCATCAGAGATTGGTGTCGGAAGTTTCCGACGGATACATGGTAATTGGGCTTTCTTTACCCACCTGCTACTTAGCACGGCACCCGTAGCTCCACTGTCCAACAAAAGTAAGGCTTCCTTACTATTTCTATGCTTCTTGAAATTCCAGTCCAAGCGGACTTTAACGTGTATTGACCTAGTGTGGGGCGGTGGGCCAACTAGCCTCAGCCGCTTAGCGGGTCTTTCTTCGCTAACAGGTTTGGTTCGCTTAAGCGTCATAATATATATCTCGTATATAATAAAGTTTGGGTGTTTACTATCACGCCAGCGAGATTTCGGGTATTTAACCCTCGTCAGGTAAGCTTGTAAATATGTTCAATTGCTTAATCAAGTCCTGCTTGATTGATATACATAAGTGAAACAAAAACCAATGAAACCAGACCATCTCTATCAGTCTTCCCCAAGCAAACAACAAAGGAAATAAGAAATAAACCCTCGCAAAACCTTAACCAAAGAAAACCCGTAATCCCACCCTGGCCTGACAGTGGCGGATCAGCCTTGTTCTTTTGTAAGGGTGAGGGGACTCACCTAGTCAAATTTCCCTTTCCTTCTACCCTTTTCCTCCGTGCCTTAATGCAAAGAGTGGTAGTCCGCTTTCTGGTTTCTCAGACACTGCCTAAAGGGCTTACCTAATTACTTCCATCGGTGTCAACCTCCAAAATCGGAGGAGAGCCGCGGACCTCGGTAACCCTTTTGACAACAGGGGGTTGAGCCTCAATGCGACGGTGTTTAGATACCATGGGTACTAAATGCTCAGCCTCAGAAGCAGACCGCTTGCGTGAGGGTTTGATTGATTGCACTACGGGTTCGGGAGCTGTACACTGTTTCCAAAAGTGACTCTCGATTCCACACCGCGAACATTGCTTTAACCGATGGCGTTTGTCAATCAGAGTGGTCGGAATATTCCGATGTTTGACTTCATGGTCTGATTTCTTAACCCGGGAGGGGTTGGCCGTGCTCGCTTGAGGCTGGGGATTTCGGTTCCCAGGGCCTCGCTCCTTCTTTCGTTGTCGCTTAGCGACCGTGGACCTATCATCTCCTCGTTCGTGGGTGGTAGGCTTTTCCTTAACAACCATTCTGTTGAAGGATGCAACGTCTTCCAGCTGATGGCCAGTGTTGCGAAGTAGATTTAGGTAATCGATGTATGCTTGCGGGTTTGGAGTTTTCAGACCCCAAGCATTTCGCAATTCAGCGGTCATGCCAATGCGGGCCTTGTCCTTCACTACTACCGCGTCATAATGCAACTCACTGGCTAAGCGAATGAGTTCATCGACAAATTGGTCCACCTTTCCTGGCTTCATAGCCAAACCATTCCACTCATGAAGAGCACAATACCGATCTGAGTGACCGCCAAAACTGGACTCTAGGCGTTTTCGGAAGCCTCCCCAAGTGCGCAACTCATTGCTTGGGTTAAAGGTTACTCCTGCCCGTTGAGCGGCATCCTGGCTAATGTACACATGGATGCTGTTGTACTATTTCTTTGCGGCCCCTTCAAGAAGCGCGATGATCAGGCTGACTTTATCCATATCAGACAGCTTACAGTATCTATAATAGTCAAACCTAATCTGCGCATCCTGGATGAATCGCTGTGTGTCAAGTGGGTCTCCATTGAACCCCTTGATCCCCAATTTCTCGGGCTTCTTCTGCCGAGTATGGGATTTCAGGTTGGACTTTCGAAGAAAGTCCGTCAAGGCTTGACACCGCTCATCATACCGTCGCTTCTTAGCATCATTCCAGCGCGACTTGCGTCGGCCCAGAAATCTGCTGAGATCGGGGAGGGAGGAGGAAGATTCGTCACTACTGCTCGAGGAGTCAGAATCACCTGGTTCTCCTGCTTCGCCGACGTTTCCACCACCTGGGGGTTTGCTACCACCATCTCCACCAGTGTTTCCACCGCGGAGTCCCAATGGTTCCTCATATCCGGTAAAGCGGTCCTCCGAGCTTTCGTGACTAGCTTCTGAGAGAGAAGCTTCCGGAGGGGAAAACAGTCTTGTGGGAGGTGCAGGGATGGAGGACCTTTAGCAGCAAGGACCTTATCCACTCCCCTCTGAACTAACTGTTGGACACGGGGACAAGCTCCAACATCCGTATGGTCTTCTGAACCACAAAAACGACAATGGGTCTTTTTCAACTTCGGACCTTTGGGATTTTGCATTATGGGTTCACCGGTCCCTTTCGTACATGGCGGGCTATGGTGAAATGCAATATTCCCATCAGGTCTTCCCTCGATCCTACAAGTAGGAGAACAATAAGCCGTAGCCGACTGCGCTCCTACCCCTGGAAACCCAGTCCTCCTGGCGCTGCCCGTGGGTGTGGCTGGAGCCGGTGGTGCTGTCGGAAGGACAGGCGGTACCGGATTTTGTGGTGTGGCTGGCAAGGGAGTTGCCTCTGCCACCGAATATGTTCACTCAGCTTCTAAAACTATAGTTGGCATTGATGGCTCAGCCGGAAGGGCTGCAAGGGCGGTCGTAGTTTTAGGTTTTGCGGGTCTCTTATCCTTTGTTACCCTTGCGAGGCGTGAAGACCTCCACACCGTGCCTGAGCCAGAAGGGCTCGGAGATCGGCTGGCGAGGCGGGCTTCAACAGCGAGGGCGAAAGGTGATACCCGCGATGTGCCTGGAGTGAGGCCAAGTCCCAAAGCTTCCCGGGCATGTGGCATTAAATGCTCATGCCACGTGACATTTGCCATGGCTTCCGCAAAGTGCGGGGCAAAACTGATCAGTCCTGTACGGACAAGGGGAAGCGGAGGAGCTTGCTCCATAATCACATCATTTTCGGAATCAATGCTGATTCCTTGACTCACAGCCTACTCGAGGGCCTTTAGGCGACCCTTCAGCCCTTGCGCTGTCATGACCTGCTGGCGATAGGCATCATGGACCTTCTTTACCTAGTCGGTGGCTATGTTGACCATTTTCTCTTGAAAATAGGTCTGCTTTGCCTCCACAAAGCATTCGAGTTGGGACTGTGCTTCCACGAACCTACGGCCTACTTCATGTAGGATGTAATTCTCAAAGACTTCGTGGGTATAACGTTCAAAAGTGACCCCTTCAGGGACCGCCTCAGGTACCATCACAGAGGGATTGTGGGTGATGGATTCCATAAGTGCCCTAGGATGGGGGACCACCAGCGTCTGACATTCCTCAGGCACCTCAATGGGTGCCGCTTCAATCAACTTCGTAACCGCCTCCCAACCCAGGCCCCTTAGGTCTGCGATAACATCGTAGTCCGAGAGGGGACCCAGAGTAGGGGAGACGGTAGTCCGTTGTGAACGCGTAAGAGACATTTCAGACATAATAGTTTCCACCCTGGGCTACTTGTTCCTGACAAGGTTACCAGTGCTCGTAAATGTCAGAAAGGGGTCTCGAGGAGCAACAATTCTCAGGAGAGAGTTAAGTGAAGAGCTTAATGATATACTGTAACGGGGGCACCCTATAGGAAGATGGATCCTAAGGTTGCGACCGCACCAAAAGACTCAACGCAAAGTTCACAGAAGGTAAAGATAAAAATAATTGAATCAAAAGATAAAACTTAATATCGTTAAGCCAGAGCTTCACTCAATTCAAGTCTTCTCGAGAGGATAGTTGGTTATCAGAGTAGAGTGCCGTTCGCGTTTACTTAAGTAGAATTTATAAAGCCAACGACACCCATCCCTACTCCGACCGTTAAGAGAGCTCCCTTCTCCACTCAGGGACCATCTGACACATGGCCGTTCTGAAATTAACTTCAGGGCCTGTGGAACGCTTGGGTAAGTTGAGTCCGTTCAATCATAGAGGTTTTCTGCAATGCACTTTAATTATGCCTGCAGGAGAGAAAAACCTTTCCGATCGCCATCTTGTCAATGGCCAACTGACAATCCGACTTTGGACCCAAACCTAGGTATGAGACTCAGTAGCCCTATGGCTTTTTCCGTCTATGCAAGCACTGCAGTCAACTGTGTCTACTTGGCCTATCGGCAGCTTTTCTTAGGACTGCATAGCTCCCCCGGTAAGTGTCTTTACTGAGTTGGCTAAATAGGCGCTACCTATAGCCAACCGTTCAGGGATCACCTTAGCCGTGATAAGACTTAATGCCTCTTAGAGTCCTGTAACGTCCCTCAGTAATGGTATAGCGCCTGGGCTATCGTTGTGTAAGTAGTAGAGTTTTATCCAGACAAACTTCCGTTTATCCCCAACTCTCAGATAGCTATTCCGGTGGACCCCCTTACATCCCATAGGGATTAGAGGTGCCTAGAGTACCCTCGGAAGGCCATCTGATGTCAATACTAACAACTTGCCCTGGTCGGCCGTCGCCTACCCCTATATATATCCTGCGGACAGCATCTGGGTGGAAGGACGGCAGTGACGTATACGGGGTTACGCTGCCACCTTCGATTTCTCAGTTTTGTTAGGCTTTTACCAACTGTCACCCTTTCCCACCCATCACAAAGGGCGAACGTGGGAGCCGCAAGGGGGTGTTGGACACGCCAAAATCACTCCAACGACCCTAGGGTACTTGTAGCAGGATTTTGCGTCTTGCGTAACGTTAGGGGAGGGTAACTTGAGGTCCACGATTTCACCCGCGATCCCCAAGGTAGGGTAACTGGGCCCTATCATGGTGCAAATCGCTGCGGAAGTCTGTGTAACGCCCCTTTGCGTCACTCGAAGGTTCCGCGTAACTGCCCTATTTGTTACACGCGATCCCACGAGCTAGAAACACCTAGTTACGCGAATGTAGCACGCCCGGCGGCGTCTACACTGCTTACCATGTTTTCCTAGGGCTCCAAGTTACCATGCCTAGGTGGTTACCCTGCCTCACTGAGGAGATGGGTTACCCTATCTAAAGGGTTACCCTGCCTAACTATGCTTCCAGGTTACACTACTCAAGAGGGTTACCCTGCCTGACTGTAGCTCCGGGTTACCCTGTCTAGTGGGGTTACCCTACCTAAGTGTGCACCAAGGTTACCCGGCCTTGCTGGGTTATCCTATCTAACTAGCTACCTAAGTACCCTTTCTTCATGAAAGGTACTTATAGTTGCTATGTCACTTTGCAGGTGTCTGGTACCGTTCCTGTCCACGTCCTAGTAGGACCACTGGCTGGGCTGAGGTTCGGTAAGCTATACCAACTGATCTAGGGGTCGTTACACTCCCTGAGATTCTTCTGTGTCATGAGCTTGGTAAGACTCTCATGATCGGTAACTATGGTGAACTTTGTGTGGGACAACAGGTGGGCGAAGGCTTGTATAGCCTCAACTATTGCAAGCGCTTCCTGTTGGTGGGTGGGGTAGTTACTCTGAGAGGCTGAAAGTTTCCTGGAATGGAATGCTGCCGGTCTGGCTGTATCTCTGGTTGGTCCTTGGCCTATCCTAGCGCCACTGCCGGTAGGAGATGCATCTGTCAATAGCCAGATTGGTTCTGGGTTGCTATAGTCAATAGGTTTAAGGATTTGATGATTTTTCGCCGCCTTTTTCACTGCTTGAAAGGCGGCTTCCTGCAAGTCTGTCCATATCTATTCAGCATCGCCGGTAAGCTCTATAAGTGGTACAGTAATGGTGGCGATGTGTGGTAGGAACTTGGAGATATAATTAACCATCCCACTAAAGCGCTGAAGTTCCTTTCTGTTCTGAGGTCTTGTCAAATCTTTAACGCTTCTGATCATCTCTGGTGCTGGGTGAATGCCTTTATCATTGATAAGGTGACCTAGGATATCAAGCTTTTTGCAAAGAAGACACTCTTCTTTGGGTTGGCATATAGCTGTGCTTTTTGCAGTTTCTGGCAAATAGCTTTAATATGCTTGATATGGTCTGAGTGTGTATGGCTATATATCAGGATATCGTCAATGTATACCCATACAAAGACTCCTAACTCTTCTGATAGTGTATCTTCCTTGACTCTCATGAAAGTTCCTGCCGCATTTGTGTCTCCTTGCAGTATTACCTTGCAGGCGTAGCCTCCAAAGGGTTTCTTGATAGTGTTATACTTCTTATCCTCAGGCTCAACCCTAGTCTGAATGTAGCCATCACTGAGGTCTATCTTGCTTCGGAATTTGGCTCTGCCCACAGTGTTGAGTATGAGCTGCTGAATATGGATTGGGGCTTCAACTTTCTTAGTGTTCTTATTCCTATAGCAAAGGTCCACTAATGGTCTTATCCTGCCATCCGGTTTCCCTTGAATGAACATGCTGGGGCCTCCAGGAGTCTGTGATCTGTAGAGTATCCCAGCCCTTATTTGCTTCTCTATCCGTGCCTTGAATTTAAGGATCAATTTTTCGGGGGTCTTGAAGGTTGGCATCTTGACATAAAGGTCTGGGTCCTTGATCATGATCTGGTGGTTAAAGCGCCGCAATGGTGGTAGGGTTTCAGGTATTTCTGTGACAAAAACCTGAGGGAACATCTTGAGGAAATCTGGTATGTCTTCCTGTTTAGCCATCGCTGAGCGAGGCTGGGTGCTGTTCCCATTGCAACTTACTCTGACTTTGTGTTGAGGGAACTAGAGGGTATTTTTCCGGCAGTCTATGACTTCTCCAAAGCGTATGAGGTCATCCATACTAAGTAGGATATCATAATCTGACACTGGAGTGACACTCATGTGTACCTTGGGTACCTTCATGCTTCCAATTTCGATATCTGTGATGCAGGTGTGATTGCTGCTTGATCTGGATCCTTTGAGAGCTATTTTGAGCGTTGTAGGCGTCTTCTTGTTGGTATAACGGATATTGTTTGTTGTAACAAAGCGATTGCTGATTAGGGTACCGCCAATAGTTCCAGTGACTACTAGGACCCTTGTGGGTTTCTTGTGGACTAGCATTGTGAATTCTAAGGCTTGGAATGGCCTGGCCGCTTCCTTGGGGGCGCCAACAGTAGTCTTGTAAGTTATGATGGTATTCCTTCCATCCAACTCTTCTGTATCATCGCTTTCAGCCTGATAGTGCTCTTCATAGCTATCGGGGGTGTCCTGGGTGACAATGACATGATCGGACTTGATTTCCTTCTTTGGGCAATCATTTGCCATATGTCCTGCTTCTCCATAGTAGTAACAGGCTCCTTCTCTCTTGCGTCGATCCATTTCCTGCTTGCTTGGTTTCATATGCTTGGGAGGTGTCGATTTTCTCGCTGAAGCTTTGCTTTTTCCTGCTGGCTTGTTGCTAGTTTGTTGTGAAGAGTTCTTAGCTTTGTTTAGCTTATATCCGGAGGTACTGGATGTGCTGCCGCTACTCCCATAGGCTCCTCTCTGGAACATTATTGCATCATATCTCTCTGCTAGTTGGACAACTTGATTCCGGGTAGCGGTATCTTTTTTCTGTGGTTCCACATTTCTTCTGAGCCTGGGATCCATGGTATCCAAAAAGCGTTGTCTTTGTGCATAGTCTAATATTGAGTCTCTAGGCACTGTTCCTCTTAGGTCTTCTAGTTCTCCAGCAATCTTGGACATTCTCGCTGGCTTGCCTTCTGAGGACTGTTGTGTCATCTGCCATTTGAGGTATAGTTCATCTATGTTGGTTGATTCTTCAAAAAGCTGTTTAAATCGATTGTTGGATTCTTAGAGGGAGGGTTGGTTGTCTTCAAACTCATCCATGAGGTTGAGGTAGGCACTATGTGCTCGCTTTTGTGTTTAGGCGCCATAGTAGTCCACTACATCCTCAGTGTCATCAAGGACATCATACTTGCATAAGTACTTCTTAACCTCCCTAAACCAGTGCTTGAGTTTGTCTGGTTGTAGATCTTCCCCTTCTCCACTAAATTTGCATGGTTGTGGAAGCTTGATCTTTGGTTTCCTGAGTTAGTCTGGAGTGTCAGCCATCGTCCTAGATGCAGGCGGAGGTGCAGGTGGGTGTCTGGGAGTTTCTGGTTCTTTCCCTTTTCCTTGAGGTGCTGGTGGTGGTCTAGAGGGTCCTGGGGAGTCTGGAAATCCGCCAGGTGGTGTCTCGCTTCTTGAGGGTACTGCAGAGTTTGGTAGAGTTCCAAAGACTGTCTCCAAGATGCTTCTGGTTCTTGGTCTTGATTCCTGAGTTGTCTCTGCTCTCTGGCTTTCCCTTTGGACGATTTGCTCTGCCTTTAAGGTCCTCTTCTGAGTTTGTATCAAGGTCGCCTGGTTGTAGGAAACTTTGTCTAGGTATAGGTGTATCGTGACCTTCTCCTTCTGGGTCCGTGTCTGGGTTATTTCCAATTCTGCTGGGAGGTCTGGATATCCTTCCAGACCTAGTGGTCAAACTTCTTCTGTCTGTAATGATTAATGTAGCACCTGAGCCAGGAGTCTCTCCCTGCCGCTCCTGCTTCTAACTAGTTATCAAGAATAGGGAAGGGTGATCAATCCTACCTACTGTTCTCAATCCTGGGAACCAGATATCACCTGCTGAGGCGAAAAAAATGTAACAGGCACTAGGCTGTATGAACGGTTATACAATTGAGACTAAGCGGTAGCCTGCTATCGCTTTGGTGTCTAAGGAAGACCTGCTGAGAGGCGAAGACAATGGGAGTAAAGTAGTGTGGTTTATAGAGTGAAGGGGAACAATAGGATCACCGTTCAACCAAGTGTATTCACTGTCTAGGCATCTGTCTGAAGTCTGATGTCTCCTGCTAGCCAGGAGACCACTCTTCAATACATGAAATCTTTCCTGCAAGAGTGGAGGCTCTGGAAACCCGCAGCCACTATCATTACCGGTGAGTATACAGCTACCGGAATCCTGTGGCCCTGCCGGACTCCTGGAATGCCTGGGGCTTTCCCACAACATTGCCTTTATCCTACTGCCAGTATACATGACCTGTTCCTTCCCTTGGAACTCCTGGGGCACAATCCTGCCGATCCTCCAAAGCATACAGTAATCAGAACACCGGAATCTAGAAATTCCAGTAAAGAAATCAAATACAAAAGAAATCAATCCAAATGAATGTAATCTGACAAAGGAAAGGCTAACGAGAGTGGGAATAGAGGTACCGGAACATGTACACATGTTACAGCACTAAAGAATGAGTTTGAAGAGTTTTGATTATAAAGTATAATAACTTTGCCTGTCTAACTTACTGTAAACCTATTAATCAAATAGTTCAAGGTTTTCTTAGTATAAGAAAGTGCAGTGATCGAGTTTGTCACTATTAGCTTAGCTACATTCTTTGATGCTATCCAGATTTGTCCTTGAAGTTAGGAACAACGTGAGATATAGTGCGAGCTCTTGTAACAGACTCAGATTCTTTTAAAAAGTATCTTAATTACTTTTATATTATTCAGTGCAAGTTTCATATCCTAGATAGATACTCCCTTAACACAGCTAAGAGAGTCCTCCTATTTGAAATAGGAGGTGTAGAAACTATCATCTGCTATGCCTCATACTAGAATCCATCTCTTAATCTAAATTGTTACTATGATCTGGTAACTATCATGAGAGCAATTTCTAGTCGAGTTAAAGTCCTACCTCCTCTTATTTTTTTTAAGTGAAATGCTCCTTTGATAGAATATCATAAAAATATCGAGATTTCAAAATTGTATATTACTGTAACATGTGTATATAATCTGGTACCTCTATTACCACTATTAGTAGTTACTCCTTTGTCAGATTACATAGATTTGACTTTATATCCTTTGTATTAGATTTCTTTAATGGAATCTCTAGATTCTGGAACTCTACTTATTGTATACTTTGGAGGATTGGTAGGATTGTACCCCTGGAGTTCTAAGGGAAGAAATAGGTCATATCTTCCAGTCGTAGGAAAGCGGCAGTGTGGTGGGAAATTCCTAGGCCTTCCAATAGTCCAGCAGTGGTACCAGATTCTGCTAGCTGTACATGTACAAGTAATAATCATGGCTGCGGATTCACACAGCCTCAGCTCTTGGTAGAGAGACTTCGTGTATTTAAGAGTGGTCTCCTAGCTAGCAGGAGTCATCAGCCTTCAGACAGATGCCTAGATAGCGAATATACTTCCTTTAACAGCGATTCTATTATTCCCCTTCACTCTATATACTATTCAATTGGACACTCCTTGTCTTGCTTGGACTGTCAGAAGGTCCCGCTTAGACACCAAAGTCATAGCAGGCTACCACTTACACTCTATTGTACAACTTTCACACAGGCTAGCACCTGTTACAGTTACCTTTTATACTACTTTAACCAAATAATATACTAATAGCCAAGTCACTTTTGAATTGCAATAGAGAGTATTTGAGTACTGAACACATCCTATACATAGTATGAACCAGTATTGTATCAACATATTAAATAGTTATTCAAGTAATCTAGAAACCTATATCAAGTATCCAATTAATTATGATATTTTGCTATATTTCCCTCTCACCAATGTACATTCTACAAGCCCATAATATTAGTATCTTTAGTCTACTTACAAACTATTACAAGTAGGACCTTGCTGCTTGTATCTGTCTACTGGATACATATTCAACTATCAAAACAGGACATATTTTTCTAATACTTCAAAGAGTAAGGTTGAAGACCTTTCACCCTAATACAATCAAGTCAGAATTTTGTACCTGTAGTTTCATCCCTTTCAACAGAAATTGGATTGTTCTAAATCTTCTTTTACAGGCAAAGATTGTTTCCAAGACCTTTTTGAACATCAGCCTTTCTGAATATGCCTATCTTTTGAATGAATTAGTACAGTTCCTAAACTTGATCATATTGAGATCAATAATCAACTAATCTTAGTGGCCTCTACTACTAAATATGTCCAGGATCTCCTGACTCTTTGAGTCATGTAAATCAGAATTCTTGATGCTACAAACACAATTACTGAAGAAGATATTGTAAAAGTTAACAACTGGCAAAGTCAGCCAAGGTAGAGAGAAGATAATTACATGTTAGACTTCTTTTAAGTGCAAAGTACTTACCTAAGTTTTATCACAAGCATATACAACTTGCCAAGAAAAAAGCTATAGTACATGAAAGTACAAGGAAATAAAAACTCAAGGAAACAGAAAGGGTGAAACAAAGGTCGAGAAAGTAAAGCAAACTCACAGGGACCCTCATGGATGAGCCTACACATCAAGCTCTAATGATAACTACTTCAAAGACCATTGTAATCAAGACATAGTTTAAAATATATCAGATTCAGCTAATATTAAAGTAAGTTTTCTCTTGATTAATAACTAGTTCGATTAAATCTAATAAATCACTCTAATCTAGCAGCTTCTATGTGCTAGTTACAGCCCTAAACCATCTCTTCCAGTGTCTAAAAATACCATCATTTTGTGTTTTTTTCCCACTTCTAAAACCTAGACCTATTAGGTCAATCATGAATATTCACTTGTATGGTTCCGGCCGTCTATAACGTTCACCAGGTTGAGAGCAATAGGGACGCAGTCTTAACATGCAACAGTAGGTTAAGAAATGGCTATTTTGTACTCATAACCTACCGTTGCATGCCAAGACCGCTTCCCCGTTGCTCACGATCTGGTGAACGTTATAGGCGGCCGGAACCATAGTAGATATTTGCTAATAACCTTTTACCTATAGTTTAGACAGAGATGAAATGAATACAGATTATTGCAGGAGACTCTGGTGATTTAGATATCAATTTAAGCCTTTGTCATGTACTTTGACTTTAGTTATACCAGTTTGCAATCAGGTAGTTGTCTATCACTCCGTTTCTAATATCTAATGTCCATTCTATACCAAGGTCAAATATGTTATATGATAATTTATATAGTTCCTTTACATGTATTACCCTATTTTAACATATGATACTAGAATGAATACTAATTAGGTTAGTTAATACACTATAATAAAACTATAATACTAGTAAAACATGCTTTCCATACACAGAACTACCCTTTCTTAATAGGTGTTAAAGATAAATACTAAATAAAATTTATTGAAAAATTATAAGAGAAATACAAACCTAATATTTTAAGAGTATAATACTGAAACTTATAATTATATCACTAACCTATACTAAATCACAAGATGCCAAATTTCACTCAATACTAGGATCTCATACCTGTATTTTCTCTAACTATCTTATATGTAAAATATTTTGATATATAATAAAAAAATACCTTCAAGTTTGATGAATGTTAACTCATAGGAAATGCTTATAGAATAAAGTATATTGAGAGGTATTTAGAGAAGAAGTAGCCTTAATTAGTCAGAATACTGAAAGTTGAGACTGAGTAGTATACTTGTTAAAAGAGTAGTTAATTGCACACAGATGGGTTATTTAGAATATAATAAAAGAGAAAACAAGAAGTGGCAATCATTACACCCAAATAGCCAAGCAACTATTATGAACATCTCTATATATTGGTATCCAGTCATAAAGAACTAGATCATCTACAATATTACTAAATTCTTGATATAGCTTGTGGTTCAACTTAAGATACTCTGTTAATTGCAAAGCAGTCCAAAAACTGATAGAACAGAGTGAAAGAGCAATTAATTGTGTCTTATTGAAAACCTTTCTCATACTGCAGGTTGTATTCCCAGCAATCTCAAGACACGAGAATTGGTATAATAAACTATTCAATTATTAAGCAATCTTGAAAGAAAGCAGGAAAGGGCAGGCGAAACTGACATCTAAAAGATAATATCAAACAAGTAGTAGATGGCCTCAAGTTTGTATACTCCAAGAAGAGAGAACATAGAGGAAAAGTCTGGCCTTCTCATACCAGTTCTACTAGATGAAAACCTCATAATTATAAGACCAAAAGTCCCTGTTGTCTACTATCAATATTTCTGGTATTGCCCTATGGGAATTAACTGACAGAGCTTGCCACTCCCGAATGATGATATCTAGATATCTCTTAACGCTCAGCCGGATTTTGAAATGGTTTTGCAATTAAGACGGCTGAGGTTTTGTAGTTTATTTTCGTGTAATATCTGAAGGGTGCGAACGAATTTTGTCGCCAAAGTCTAAGTATTTGTAATGGTAGTCCTAATTCACATATACACTATAATATCATGATAGGTGATGGTCCATGACCGCACTACCCCCCCCATCATTTCCTCCGAAATCTTTTTTTGGGCACAGACCATCACTCGACGAAACTGCGTTGGAGCACTGAACCAGAGGAGTGTAGAGGTTGTAATCGGCCTTCCAAACGCTATGTTTCGAGGTTTGTGAGGCCATAAACAGCTCACTTTTCCCCTCTCGCCACCTCCTGCCATCCCGAGTAGAAACCCCGTAAATGTCTGTCCTCCAAACGCGACCCATACTCCCCACTGGATCGCTCTAGTTCACCGTAAACTTGATCCCATTACTACAGCAAGCCTAGTAGTTCATACAGGATAACTGGTAACCGCACAGGCCTAGGACAGAGTACAGAAAAAGAGCCCTTGTTCGCCTGGACCTCCCTCCTCAGCTGCATCGCTGTGTTCACTCCAGGGTAATGCCGGGGTACTACTGGTATTTTGCTGCGCCATATTCAGTGCTTGGTCTCGGGAATAGTCAGCCCCGGAAACTCAGACACGATGGTATGCTTTCGAGGGACCTAAGGAGAGGAACGTAAGTCCGTACGAGCGTCTCCCCTTCCCTCTTTTTACCCTCTAGCGGATCTTTACTGCATATATTATCCAATATCGTCCCCCC
>QFET01006543.1:0-14323 GCA_003316355.1 Tuber calosporum | reverse complement strand
GGGGTGGAGGGGGAGCTCCACCTGTAGGAGCGGGGCCTTGCGAGGCTGCCGAAGAGCTGCTTGCAAGTGCAAGCGCTTCTTTAGCGTCGATGCCTTTAGCATTCCATGTCACTCCCAGAACGTGGTGATTGGCAACATAGGTTTCAAGAGCCGTCAGGACAGTATAAAACGAGCGCACCCACTCAACATGTTTTGGAGACCTATTTTTATTAGCATTTAAACCTAAGGTATCAAGGAGTTTGTATGTCACACGTTTCCTTGTGCGAGTTGATCACACGGTTACCAAAGAATTGCGCAGCAGCCAGCATCTCCCTGACATATTTTGCCGGCTTTCCCTCGACCGTTACCCAAGCAAGACCGGGAATACCCTCACTAACAGTCGATAAATGATTGGAGAGCGCAGAGTGTCGATTATTTTCCCGGATATTGGAGACGTTGGTAAGCTCCGTCTGCATTTCAGCGACGAGGTCAACAAATAGCTGCGTTGAGGATCCTGGCTTCTTGGCCTTGGTTGTGATGACGAGAAACTTTCTCTGAGCCGCGAAGCATTTCTCGACAGCTTTACTCTGCATGACAACTAGGATTAGGAGCTGCGGAATATACTAAGAAAGTATCGAACCTGCTCTGCTACGAGATCGCCTATCTCTGCACTCTTCTCAACATACTTTGCGACCTCCTTAACGATCAGCTCGTCGAAGTCCTCAACAGACGCAGGAAGCGGCTCTGGAGCTGGTGGGGGTGGATTTTGTATTGTAGTAGTAGACACTAGAGAAGACGCGCTAGCATTACTGGGAAGCGCAGTAGCTGCACCGGAATTGGGGTCGATGGGAGCTGATGCTAGATCCTCTAAACGAGAGGTAGCAGCCTCAAGGCTTTAGTAAAAAGGTCGAGTTAGCAGAGAACAGGATAGTTGAAAGTAGAACTATTGGTAAAGGAGAATCATCGTGAATCGTTATCACTGACCGTTTGATGAGAGTTGTCAGGTTGTGCATCTGAGTTGGGTGAGCCATGAGGCAGATGATTCAATGTTGGTGGTTGATCCCGAGGTTACCAGAGAAGGAGGAGGGCCATTGTCGGTGGAGAGTAAGCTCATCCAATTCCCCGCCATGCGGGGAGCTGTCAAAGGATGCAGGGAATTAGAATGAATGAAATAAACCTTAAAACTATGTAAAACATCTTCTATGATAGTTTTCCAGGTTCTGAAATCGTTCGCACTTTTTATTATTCATTCCATTTTGTTCTCCGGGCTGCGGGGTCCGGAGACCCACAGAGCCTCGTCTGCACTTGGGGCTAACCCTACTCGCTGCACACAACAGTCCAGCAACATCCCGCCCTAAAAGTTCACAACAATTTCCCAATCGTGAGAAAGATCAACGCACGCCTAACGAATCTCGCACCTCCGCTCATACTAAACAAAAATTCTCTGCCGTTGTCGAAGTCATCAAGTCTACACGCACAGTAAGCTTGTCCCCGCTGCTAGAATTATTACCCAGACCACAATCTGATGCTAACATGATTCGCAACTTAGAACAAAATAATCAACAATGGATTCAGGAAAGGCCGCAGTTAAGCTCGTCAAGGTTATCAAGGTCCTCGGCCGCACCGGTTAGCTGCTCACATTCCCCCCCCACCTCGTCGATTTTATAGTGACCTAAATTTTGTTGCTAGGCTCCCGCGGAGGTGTCACCCAGGTCCGCGTCGAGTTCATGGACGACACTACCCGATCTATTATCCGCAACGTCAAGGGGCCTGTTCGCGAAGACGACATTCTATGCTTGCTAGAATCCGAGCGTGAGGCTAGGCGGCTGCGTTGAGGATGGGTTTATCAAGTTTATTTACGGATGGGTGGCTTGGTATCTGGGGAAATGGTATTGACACGGGAATAAATAAGGCTTCATTCTGTACCAAAATTCACGACCTTTCCGGGGGTTCTATTTCTTATTCTTTGGGTCAATGCTTTGTTGGGACTTTTAATGGCAAAAAAATAATCCTGATCAACTGCCAGTACACACGAATCAGCAATATGGTCGAGTGATTTGGAGGAAGGGGGGAGGGCGGGATTGGGGGATGGGGTAGCTCTTGCTTATGGCGGAGTGGTCTGCGATGGATACCCACGAGGGCGCTGAGAGATGCTCAAGGAAGGATATCAGTTTTAATTCCTAAGGACCAAAGAAAATGCCCACAACCAAGGAAAGCCAAAACAGGGGCATAGACCCATAAACCCCAGCGATTAAAGTACATACCCCACCACGGAGAACCGTAAGCTAAGGGATCCCAACCACACACCGTTACCGGAATCACATCCTTGCCCTTTTCTATAACTGAGCTAACATGGTATCTAACTGATGGCGGTCGTATTTGACATATTTATCCCTCATCAAGTCTTTATACTTGTCGTAAAATCTCCCATATAATGGCCCAATAAACCCAATCTCCTTGGAGAGCATCGTTCGCACTTCCTTGTCCGGAAATGTGTATGACTTATGCTTCTGAATAAGCTCTTCGAAAACCATGTTGAAGTTCTACCCGGTATTAGCATCTGGATCACTTAATATCAGAATACTGGAAGCGTACCTTGAACTTCTCCTTGACACCTTCCTTCTCTTTGCTGTTGAGATTAAGCTTTCCACCAGCCTGCTGTTTAGTGTAAGTAACATCCATCAAGAATGCGGCACATTCCTTCCATTGCTCCATGTACATCTTAACGGCATCCTTCCTCCATTTCTCAACCTTGGCCTGCGCTTGATTTGACATGATCTTGCGAAGGTCGCTTGTACGAATGTTGCTCTCAATGAAGTGAACGTTGTTGACCATAAAGACAGCCACCGTAGAGTTCTTCTTAATCATAACGCGAGCCTTTTGCTCGAGCTCATGGATAAGTTGGTCTATGGCGTCCAAACAAAAGTTTGAAAGTAGAAGTGCTCCATCGGCCCCTACATCGAAGGATGGGGGAATAACTGCTGATGCAGTATAAGGACGGTTCCAGTTACCCTCACCCAGGGATACCAAAAGGCTGGAAGTAGCGTTGGGGTAGTCTGCCATCCGCCTAAGACGAGACATCACGTTCACAGTCATTTCCGCGACAGTGTTGTCCAGGGGTAATGCAATAAGTCCTTGACCAGTCTTCTTTATATCCTCAAGGAAATACGAGAAGCTGCTCTGTGCTGTGGACCTCAGTGGTTTCAGTGCCTCAGCAAACTCCTTTTGTTCACCTGTTTTGGTTTTTAGCCTAACACTTGCCGGCTGGACGTTTTCGATGACATCAAAAGCAAGGAAGCAGTCGGTGGCCATGTTTTGCTTGACGAATACGTTTAGATCTGCTAATGTCTTCTTGAACACCCCCATAGGCATCGCAGTCGTAGCAATGTACACATGAGACCATTCCGTAGTAGGGAAGAGATGACAGATATTGTCGTATTCAGCCTCAAAGATAGCTTCCAGGGCATTGGTATACACCGATATACCGTTTGACCCTTTGTCATAAGGAGCAGTAGATGTTCGGCGGGTAGTGTTTACTGTTGCCAAGGCCAAAGATGCCAGTGAGTTGGTGATGTAGGGTCCACGCACTTCTGCATATACCTGGGGTGCATTGGACTGTATTCCAGCTGAGGCAGCAAGGGTCGAGGAAAGGAAATCATTTAGAACAGCCAGCGTGTTGACTTTCTGGGGTTGGAAGGTCGGAAATGGAAGCTCTTCAAAGGCTTAGTTAGATGTAATGGCGACTACACGAGTAGGCACGTCTATGGTGTTACCTTTGGTAATGAAATGTAGAGGCTCTACAGATTTAGAATCTTCGGCTAATGCTTGCCTGAATAGATCTTCGAGTTGTAGGCTCCCCGCTTTCAAAAGGCCAGTCTGGAAGGAGCTCTATTAGCGTTTTATCCCATTATCTATTACACAACCTCATGACGGACCATTTGAGTAACGGCTTTCTGAGAGCTTCGCAAGTTTGATTTCTTCAGGCTCAGTAGAGCCTCATTGATCCGTCTTAGCGAGGCGAGGTATTCAGTTAGGCCGGTTTTCGAAGGCCTGTGTAGCGGGCAGTAAGCAGGAGTTCTATGCATCGGTTGGAGGGGAGGCATCGTAGGAATATAGGAAGAAAACACCTCCCGGCAAGGGGCTAGAGAGCTTCTGGGGGACATACCCTTGGCGAATTGTACCCTCCTCTTTCGATACTGCGTCTGTAGGTTGGCGCACCCTATCTATTGCCGATATTGCTTCATCGATATCTGCAATCCACAAAGCTTAGCTCTCCAGTAACATTTTCAGGAGGTGAGTTAACTCCCTTACTTCCGGAAAGAACCGTTAGCGACTGGGTCTTGTTGTATATAGGTTTAACTGCCTGTTCGACATTCTGTGCACTCGCCGATAATTTTTTCAAACTCAGGGCGATCTTGGTGGTGAGGTCTACTGTTTTGGACAGCTTCCTGTGTTGAGATGTTAGCATAGCTACTTCGTGTTCCTGTCTTTCCCAAAGGAGTTACTGACGATTCCAAAACCTCGACCTCAGCGGAAAGCTCATCCATGCGAAGACCATTCATGGCGATAATGAATCCTTTTCTTGTCAGTTAATGTGGGAAGGCTGGATGGTTTAAGGGCCAGAGGTCGTTGAAGGAGAGTTCATTGGTCAAACAACCCTTGGCTCTTGGCACCAATACCGGTACCTACTCGGTCGAAGGGTCCTTCCAAGCACCTCCCTCATCCCCCCTTTCCTCAAATCCTGTTTTTATATTTTGCTCTCAACCAATCAAGTGTTTTAATTTACTTCACGATAGTTTACAAGGAGGTGCTTCTTTGTTTGTTGTTTTGTTTCCGGGTGGATTTCAGTGGATTGCTACCCGGATATGACTTCTTCCCCCGCCCGCCGAGAGTACCTCTGGTACTTGTACATACCGTACATCAATGTTCCGTCCCGGTCCGTTTGGGCTAGTGAGAGGGGTTTGGCTCCCATTGTTCATCAGGGCTATGCTGCCCCTGGTGGAGGTTATATGAACCTCAGCATCACTCACGTTCCTGGATGCGATAATGACGACGCTGCGTTTGATGACGACGTGCGCGGCATCATCACCCACATGAACCTGCAGTCCTTCGACATTGTTAAACAATGGATCAAGGCCGTTCTTTTGTCACATGGTTGTTTGCTTGCTCGTCACTTTGACCGTGATACTACTTTGGGCTTTTACACGCGCTTTCACAGCACGGAACCATCGTCTCAGGTGTACTTGCTTTCAACTTCACCCGAGACAATGTATTCACCTTTACCGTTCCCGACTCCCGGTACATCCTCGTTTAGGTAAGATACCAACGCCTCCTCTGCTGTGGGCCGTTTAGAAAGGCCTTCGTCTCCTTCTGCCTCGCCGGCCATTGTGGTTGCCCCTTCTGCGTTGATTGGGGCCCTCACGACACCCAGCAACTCTGCCTCCCACTTCGAGTACGAATTAGGGACCACCCCTGACTTCCGGGACGCCTGTCCCCTGGTGAGCGGCGCCTATACGCCAATTTCGATCTCGCTTGGTCCTCTGACGACACCTTTGTTCTGTTCACTCAGACTGCGCCAAGTCCCTCTTCCCTCCCGACCGTGCATGATAGAGTCCTTGTAGGGGATCGTGGAATGCCCATCGGACCGCCCCAATGCCTCAAGGCACAGGTGAAATTTACGACTGGTGGGATTTGTGAGGTGACAATGGTTGATGCTGCTCCTTCCCCACCTCCTTTGGTTCATCGCTCTCATCATGTTACTAATGTTCTGATGGACCTGGGTAAAGGCAGGAACTCTGACGGCTCTGGCATTGGGGGCAGTGTACATGCTATCGCCAATACTGCCATAGTTTCGCTTCCTGCTGCTGTTTGGTCCACTGCGACAGTGGAGATGATGGACACTTAGGACGACATCACAGCCTCGGGCTCGGCCCTCGATCGGATGATGGACGGGTCGGTATAGTTTCCGAAATTAGTTATCACGGAAACGACCACCCATGATATGGTGGCTGAAGTTACGGACGGAGTTAAAGTAGTCGGTCTGGTTCACAACAACTGGGTGGAGATGGTTAAGAACTTGTTTGGGGAAGTTGGCAGACTACCAGCCAGAGTGGAGAGTTAACAGAGAAGCATCAACGTATTGGAGGATAGCAAGCATAAGGCCGTTCAGATGAGAGCCACTCCTGGTCCTGCAGTGTCTACCCGTGCTGCAGTGCCTGTTGCCAAGACATTCCATGTTGATTTACGACCATACCTGCCCCTCTGCTGGCCTGGGTGTCATTGTTGCTAGCTCGTAGGCTTTAGTTATATCTGGTAAGAAACTTGTTGTTCAACGTACTACTGTTAATGTTACGGGGTAGCCGATTCGGTCCTGTGGAATTGCCTAGGCAGTGTTCTTTATGGAGTGAGAATGGAGGTGGTTAGGAAAGCTGAGTTGGAAAAAATGGTTAAGATGAATAAAGTTCTCAAGTAGTTTATAAACTTGTTATATTGTTAAGGTCTCTCCTCTGATGGTTGATGATCCCTTAACTACTGGGGTTTGATTTTGATTTTGTTTGATAATTTCATATATTGGTTGTTAATCTATAAAAACTTGCATAAAGGGTTGGCTAGGGCAAAAATAAAATATTAATCTTGCCTGTGGGTGCATTTCAGCAAAAACCAGTAAACTTCCTGGTTACTACAAAACAAGTTATATAATTGGAAGGATGAAGTATTAGATACAGTAGGCTCTGACCTTTTCAGAATATATTTAAATTTAAAATTGGAGTAATATTGGCTCTTTAAACATTGGGTGAGATATTTTCATAAAAAACTTTTTTTTTCATAAAAACATAGACAGCCTCAAGGAGTATCTTCTAATAACTTTTCAAATCTTTCTAGGAGTACAACTGTTGTTAATAAAGATCTTATAAAAGTAGTAGAAGTTAAGACAATTCAACAGATATGATAAGGTGATATTATCTAGAGGAAATGCAACAGGTATAAAGAATTAACCCTGATTCTTTTAGAAATATTAGGTATTAGGTCTTGAATGTAGTTGTAAATTATGTGATAAAATTTAAGAAAGTATTTACCTGTGTGCTAAGATACCTATGCAATTGAAGGCTGGAATTATACTATTCAAGTATGGTGAATCCCGAAGAGCATATTGACTATGATATTGAAGGCAGAATAATTGCAAATTCTTCAAGTCCAATTCTGCTAAGCGATGGTGAAAATGATTCTGAGATTACCATGTTATCATCAAATACTTGGTCATCAGAGTCAGAAGAGGAAAATATTGAATACTAGAGTTCAGAATTGACAGGTAGTATCTATTCTGATAGCAATGGACACTATAATATAGTATTCTCTATCTAGCAGGAGTGATTAAACTGATGAGAATGATCCTCCAGAGACGAATCCGTCAATAAGACGTTTGAAACTGCAATCAAATGCATATCACGGTTCACAACGATGTGGTATAAAGACAGATCCGAGGCTATGAATTAAGTAGCTTGAATACCACGATTGCCTACAAAAAATGGATAAGAAGACCATAATAACTTACCTTTTATCTCCACAATTGTTGAATAACCCTGCTGTACTTCAGGGCGGCACTACACACATTCACAATAATCACCCACGCATACACGATACTTGGCAAATTAATTATTATCAACCCTTTGTAGGTATCGTTTATCAAAGCTTCTTTAGTAGCTTCAGGAGTATCTCGCCTTTTGCTTTATATGATTGGATCCATCACTTATGCAATACCCAAATACCTTTGCCTAAAGAGCATGCAACCAGAAACTTGAAGCCTCCCAATATAGTACTGAATCATATAATAGAACAAATCACAACCTTTCTCTTACAGTTGAAAGAGCAGGAGGGAGAAGTAATTGCTACTAGGACCTATAAGCAGAACATAGCCAATAGGAAAATGACCCGCTATATAGAAGTAGAGGAGATTATTTACCTTCCATCACATTTGTCCTATCAAGCGCTCTATCAAAAGTATCTGTTGACACTCTCTCCCATGTTCTAAGGTAGCCAGGTGTCATTTGCAACATTTTATCGTACTTGGAAAAGCCATAAGCTCTTGCACTATATGAGAATTGGTAAACCATCCAAAAAGGTTTGTGATGAGGGTATTATTCTAAGAAATAAGGTAGGGCTTGCCATTCTTCCCTTGACTTAGAGATTCAAACTTACTATTTGCTTGATTATATAGCCTTCAGGCCAAGAACTCCATTAATAACAGTTTGATCGCAATTGTAACGGAATCCTACTATGTTTCTACTATTACAACTGACTTGATGTTGGTTATTACTTATTTGGGTTTATACCTGATAAGCGCTACTATTTGGTTGTCCCTTCCTACTTGGTTATGACTTCCTATCTGGTTATTCTTTCCTTGTTTCACTTATCACTGCCCCTCCTTGCTTCTACCCATTTGGGTATCGCTATCCTCCTGCTATACCTACTGGATTTGTATAGTATTAGCGATTTCTTGTTCTTTCCTGTTTGGATTTCATTACTTGTTTTGTTAGCTCCATCCTGTCGCTTTTAACCCTCTGTTTTCGGAATATGGTTACCTTGGTATGCTGCCTCTGTTAGCATGTTTGTTGGACAGGATGTTTGCGCTTTTGTTTAGTTTTCCTAGCTACAATCTTTTGTATTTAAAGAGCCTGCAATCCCTTCAGGATTCAGACTCTCAAGCCTCACAGGACTATCATCTTTAATACTACAAGTTGAACGGTCACTCTATTAGTTCCATGCCTTTTTACCTTGTCTATTGAAGACCTTTCCATCGTCGCTTCTCCCCCTATCCTAATAGTATCTTCAGAGTCCCTTTGGGATTCTCGAGATACTTGGCACTAGGTTACAGCTATAAAGCTGAGTATCAGGCTTGTCGGGCTGCCTATGAAGCTCATATTCTATCAGTTAAAGCAGCCTCCTGGGCCAATAGTTGTATTCATTTTACTTTCAGCAAGTGGTTGAAATACCAGGAGTTCCACAAAAGCCCTCTCAATGGTACTACTGGTCTCCATATGAGTTCCATATATTTAGTATCGTCAATGATGGATCTGATCAATACTACCATGCAATGTTTACTCAAGCACAGCCAGGTAATGGAGCAAAACAAGTGCTATCGATCTTGTACTCTTTTGTGACAGCACAGAAAGTGTTGCAACAAAGCCTACATCTTTGGACAGATAACTGCAGTGGTCTGACCAAGAATAAAACCATGCTTTGGTATTTGTGTTGGCTTGTTATCACAAAAGAGATTAAAGAGATTGTTCTGAGATTTGAGATAAAAGGACATACTAGGAATAGTGTGAATCATGGCTTTGGAACTGGAAAGCAAAAGGCAAACTAAAATGCAGTCTGGACTCCAGAGATGTATGCCATGCTTGTAGATACAGCTGATAAAACAGATAATATAAAAGCCATAGCTTTTTTTAATGATCCACCAGGAACAATCTTTCTAGATTGGAATACAGCTCTCATTCCCCATTTACAAATATTCCTAGGCATTCAATCCTTCCACTTTTTCTGCTTCAGAGCTGAGTGTCGAGGCATTGTTGAGGCCAAGAGACATTCCGAGGATGAATGGATCTTGTTTGATTTACGAAAAAATGACTTCAATTTGATATATTTCCAAAATATTGTTCCCAGTGGACTGGTTGATACTGGGTTGAATCTAGAGAAGTTAGATGATATATGGAGCATGTACTCACCCTATACTCCTCCTGAGTTTAGAAATCAATCGTATTATTCAAAGTCAGATGATCCTTTGATCTCTCCAGTTGGACAAAATAAGAACCTTCGTGCTTTCAAAGCCAAAGAACAAAATAAAGCGAGTAATCAGCCAAGTTGAGTCAAGGAGGATCCAACTCTCAATTGTAAGTCTTATATTGCCAGATATTATTAATTATAATTAGCAAAAGGCAAGTAACTAATTTCCAGAGAGCTATAATTCATCCTATTTCTTTATCAACTATTGAAGATGCAGCAACTTCTTCAAGCACCCCAATAGCCAAACGGAAGCAAGGTTATCCTCCAGGTTCTAAAAATACCCAAAAAATATTAATACCAATTAACTTCTCTATTAACGGTCTTTAATATGTTAATTATATTAAAATTATGTGTATTGGCACAATCCTATAGCATGAGTACGAGAATACAACACAGTATTGAGAGTATACTATGTGCACGCTAGTGTGAGGAGTATTGTAGTATGAAGGTAGATTGGTAGTAGTTCTTGTACTTAATTATCTAAATAAAGTAGGCGGCAACCAGCTATTTATACAGGTGCGTATCCTCCATGTACTCAGTAACAAAATAGGGAAAACATTGTAAGAAACATAAGTGCGAACATGTTTGACCCTGAAAAAACTACCAAGGAAATCCCAATAAAATATGCGTAATCTGAAGTGGTGTGCGGGAAATAAACTGAAAGATAACACATGATATATGACCGGTAAAAGGTCACTATACATGGAAAGTTAACCGAGAAATCCCGCACATAAAACAAGAAATGTATGCATTAATCATCAATCATTATCATGAAATATAACCGAAAATATGATATACCCGCACTGTAGTAATGTCCGTAGTTTCCCAGAGTAAACTAGAAATAACCAAGCAGAGACATAAATAATAATATGGTAGGAAATATACATATGAAACGAATTGAAGAATTTCAACACTTCCCCTTATTATCTACAGCCCAACAATCTCATCATCCGCTCATGTGCCGGTTTCGCAAGTACCTTGGTACAAATGTTGGCAAGGTTTTCTGATGACGCAACCTTCAGGAGTGTGAAAGAACCGTTATCGATATCTTCTCGTATTTTGTGAAAATGGATATCGATATGTTTTGTTCGTTCATTAAGTTGATGGTTGGTTGCCAGAAATTTTGCGCCGGTATTGTCGGCATGTAAAGCGATCGGTGTTGTAAGCCGGATGTCACTGAGACCTTTGATGTACCATTGAATTTGCCTTGCTGCTAGGGACATAGCTACATATTCCGCTTTCGTAGTAAATGTTGCGACCGAGGCTTGTTTCTTGGACCGCCAGGATATACAGCCATTGTTAAAAAGAATAACATACCCTGAGAAAGAGCGGCAGTATCAAGACAGGCTGCAAAGTCCGCTTCCACATAGGTGTTCATAGCGTTTGTAGTTGTACAAGGGTAGAAGAGTCCAAGGTCTTTTGTACCGTGAATGTACAGAAGGAGGTGTTTAGCGGCCTTTAGGTGAATTTCGGTCGGGCAGGAAGAAAATTGTGAGAGAAAGGATATTGTATACGCTAGATCGGGTCTGGTACCAGTTGTCAGGTACATAAGCGAGCCTATTATCGATTGGTATATGGACATGTCCGTTATTTGTTCATCCACTGTCTCTTTCCGTAGTTGAATGCCTTTAGGGAAGGGTGTAGAGACTGGCCGTGAATTTTCCATAACATATCGTTCGAGGACTGACTTGATGTATCGTTGCTGGGTAAGATCCATCCCGTCTGTTGTATAGGTGATGTGTAGGCTAAGTAGGAAGGTAGCTTCCCCTACGTCCGTAATCTCAAATGCCGTTTTCAGGTCTTCTATAAGAGAAGTAGCTAGGGGAGTGTTGGCCGAGTATATAGCGATGTCGTCAACATAAACTGATAGGTATATGTCGTGTTTACTGTGAACAAACATGCATGGGTCAAGGGCTGATGTCGCAAAACCTTTGGATGTTAAGTATCTAGCGAGGAGAGCATACCATTCATTCGCAGATTGCTTAAGTCCATAGAGACATCAGTTAAGTCGCCATACTTTGTCTCCATTACCGAACCCAGGTAACGGTCGCATGTTGACTTCTTCTTTCAATTCACCATAAAGGAAAGCAGATTTTACATCGAATTGCCGTGGTCGCCATTTGTTTTTAGCACATATTGCAAGGAGGAAGCGGAGTGATTCATATCGGATGACTGGGGCGAAGGTATCTTCGAAGTCAAAACCCGGTACTTGTGAGAATCCTTTGGCAAATACTCTTGCACGGTACCTTTCTAATGTACCATCAGCATTTCGCTTGGTCTTAAAGACCCATTTACTGTCAATAATCTTGCGTCCTGTAGGTTTATCTACTTCATTGAAAGTACTACTTTTCTCAAGTGCCTTTATCTCCTCATCCATTGCGTGGGTCTATTGTTCCTTAAGCGAGCTATTCACTGCTTGGTTGTAGGTTTTGGGATCCTCGTCAGATGGTACAGTGACATTTCTGCCAAAGTATTGGGGTGGGCGAACGGTTCTGCCAGATCTGGTCCGTATCTCAGGAGGATTTTCCAGTTGTTCTTCTTGTACAAGAGGTTCCAGTGATTCTTCTGGAATTTGGGGACGGTCATAATCTTCCGGATGTTCAGGTGGTGGAGGTGGATGTACTTCGATGGTTGGTTTGTCAGTTGCTTCCTGTGGTAGAGTTTTATCGGGTGCCTGTACTATCTGGTAGGAAGGTGGGTAGACAGTTGCAAAGGTCTCTGATGAAGGTGCAGGTTCCTTGGGATCAAGCGGTAGAATAGTCTTGGTTGTCCAGTGGCTGACGCGTTTCTAAGATCTTGTGCAATGATGGTATGTATATACGGTATATCTTGTTGGAGGAAGTATATCCAACAAGGTATCCTTCGTTGGCCTGGGGCTGTAACTTTGTTCCTGGTTTTCTGGTCTCCGCAGGTATATGGACAAAGCATTTGGTCCCGTAGGGGCGTAAGTGGTTCACCAACGGCTTTTTGTTGTAGAGAGATTCATAGGGCGTTAGTTTTCCTGTGGATCGGTTAGGGAGGATGATCCGGAGGTATACAGCTGTTGTAACTGCTTCGGCCCATAAATGCGGTGTAAGACCTGATAACATAGAACGGGTAGATGTGATAATTGTCCTATTGTACTGTTCGGCAATGCCATTAGATTCATGAGAGTAAGGAGGTATTTTGTCATGTATGATACCCAGTTTTTCAAACATGGTTGTCATATCTTTGTTGACATATTCTCCTCCATTGTCGGTCCTGAATCGTTTGATACTAGCATTATCCTTGGTATGTCTTTCTTTGATGAATTGGTTGAATACTTTAACGGTATCGGATTTGGCTTTAAGAGGATAAATCCTGTTGTACCGTGTACAATCATCAATAAAGGTGACATACTACCAGGAGTTTCCGAAGGAGGAGGTTGAGGATTTCCCACTCAGATCTGAGTGGATTAGCTCATAGAGATTTTCACATCTCTTTTCTAGATTCGGGTTTGCGCTTTGTTGATTTGGACGTAATACAGGTTTCACACTGCCAGTCTTTCGGAATTTCGGGGATGGTTGGATTGTCTGTGTAAGTTTGTACTTTTGAGGTAGGATGGTGAAGGATGTCCAAGGGCTTCATGCCATTGTTGGTGAGTCATCTTGTTCGCCACTGCTTTCTCTTCTTGAACAACATAATCTTGACCGTCAAGCTTTCCCCATAGTACTTCTCTTTTATTCTCCCTGTATACAAACATATCCGCACCTTCACTATGCAAAGAAAAACCATTCCCCAAAGAAACAATAGCGCGCCATGACAACAAGTTACTTTAACCCAACTTCGGAACCCAGAGAACATGTTTAAAGAATACAGGGGCTACATGGCCGCTTAAAGTTTTGGCCATGAGCTTGACAGTTCCTCGGCCACATGATTCTATTACTGAATCATCGCCTAACTTAACAGTTCCTGTACTTGGTTCAAAGTTTATAAGAAGGTCTAGGTTCCTTGTCATGTGTGAGCTTGCGCCTGTATCGATTACCCAGTTGTGTGAGTGAGGAGTCGTTTGCGTAGAGAGGAGGGATGTGGATGTACTGACCGGTTCTGATATCTCTTCTTTGCCGATCTTTGCTGAACTAACAGCTTTCCTTTCCTTCTTCTTTTGGTTGTCGCCCTTGA
This sequence comes from Tuber calosporum, assembly GCA_003316355.1. NCBI lineage: Eukaryota > Fungi > Ascomycota > Pezizomycetes > Pezizales > Tuberaceae > Tuber > Tuber calosporum. The sequence continues at coordinate 421 of QFET01006543.1, read as the reverse complement.
GTTTATTACACTCATTCCAGGTATGTCCTTCAGCGCGACCAGTGGGGTAATGCTTTTTGCAGTAGGTACATTCCTTGGATGTGGCCGCAGGTCTCCGGGGAGGTTCCCTTCCTTTTCCTTTGACAGCAGCGCTTTTATACGCTTTGTCGTCCTCAGGGCTAACCGAGAGTCTCGCTTAAGGGTAGCCGATTCTAAGGTCTAGCGAATCGGGCGAGGCTTAAGAAATCAAGTCGTAGACGGAGATTGTCTAGGAAGGCTCAAGATTTCAAGGTAGAACGTATGATATTGATAAGATCTCTTGTCCGTTGCTTGATGATGGCTAAAGCTCGGGAGGCACTTCGATATTTATATCCCGCGTCTGTGTGTTCGCGGACTACATCCGTTCTCCATACAACTAAGTATCTACTAACAATTTTCACAA
>QFET01006542.1:14104-31186 GCA_003316355.1 Tuber calosporum | reverse complement strand
AGACTGAGGACGAAACGGGGGGAGCAGGAGGTGGGGGGATGGAAGACTCAGGGTGGGTGACCCTATGTGACAGGTCGCGATGAGAGGAGGGAAGGGAAGCGAGGTCGGAGCGCAGGGTGTCAACCCCATTCTGCGGAGGGGCAGGCGCAGCCGGAGTACGGTCGCGGATGAGTGAGGTGAGTTCGTCCTACCTGGTGTTGACCGCGACGAGGCCATGCAAGGCGGAGCAGATGAGAGGAAGAAGAAAGGTTTCTGCAGTAGAGAAGTCATACAGGTCTTCAGTGGAGAGGGGGGGGACTTGTCCTTCACGCCAGCTAAGGGCAGAAAGGGTTTCCTGGAGAAAAGAAGAGATAAACGAGGAGGTGACTGAGAGGGTGGGGTGAGGACAATCCTCACGCGAAAGGGCGTGGGTGGACTGAACCAAAGAGGGGCGAGAAGGCTCCATGGCCTACGCCTAGGGACGCGAAGCCTAAGCGAGTGCAGGAATGTGGGGATCGTGAAGTTAAATGAGTTAACTGAGGTGTAGAAAGTGTAGGGGCATGTAAATAGAGGAAGCGGAGTGTGGCTAGCTATCTATGTCCTTGACTCTCCTTATATAGGCACTCTTCCCACAACCCTAACCCAGGTGACTTTACTATGAGTCACCTCTTTACTATGACTGCTGTGTGAGTCATAGTATAACAAACATCCTTTGACTCACAACTTGAGTCATAGTATACAATCCCCATAGTATCTAATATCCATAAAAGGTCCTGTGCGCTAATGGTGTCACATGCGTGAAACCCCTGACTCATACTTGTAGTCAGGTGCCAAAGTCATAACATCATATGATCTCACAATCGTGAGTCATGAAACCATAAACATAAATCAAATCAAATATCATAATTGGACATGATTTCACCAATCGTGAACCAGGTGAAATATTCCATATTGGTAAGTCACGATTTGTGACAATAGCTCCTCTCTCCTCTCAGCTTGAGTCCCATTAAGCTATTCACCAAGTTTCCTTACTTGGTTCCCAAATCTTCTCACGTCGTGACGTAACTTCCTTAAAATTTGTTGCGTTGTGCGTAACTGTTTCCTGACCATCTCCAATGTCAGGTCTGCCACCTAGATAGTTCGTTTTTGGTGCGCAATGGTGGCTTGTTGCGCTTCAAGGGTCTCCTCTTAGAGTCTGATCGTTCCTTGGGCTTCATCCAGTTGTATTTCCAAACCTGAAATTTTTCTTTAGAGGCATTCAATAACTGCCTGCGTGTGTTGGCTTCCTGTATCATCGTTTCGGGTTTCCTTGCCCCTCTCCAACCTTCCCCTCCTGGCTTCTGTCCGCTGAGCATCCTTCCTGCTCAGTTCTTCTCTTTTACCCCAGACCTTGGGGTAGTTTCCCGCCCGGATCTTCGCATCAAGGTGGGCTCAACAATTATTTCGGTAGCATTCCTCCCATCTCGTTTCTGCATGTAGTTGTTTTGGCCAGTAACTGGCCCCTTCCTTGTCTCCTCTATGGAAGTTGCAATGCTCGTCATAGCATGCCGTCCAGCTCATCGCATTGTGTTCTAATGCCTTTTGCCGGTCCTCTACCATCGCATAGCCTGGGCTAGTAGGAGTGACTTCTCGCATTGGGTCTCCCCAACCATCGTTAATTATTTCTTGTTTTCATTTCTTCCCAGCCTTGGTTTATCTGGGTATCGTTCGTGGAAGTGTTTGATTGCATTTTCTGCGTGTTCGAAGTCTTCCGCTGTATACCAAACTTTATCGTGATCATGAGAATATCCTTTACACTTCGCTCATGATTGGAGTCTTCCGTAGTAAAGTCGTGAATTGACTATTTCTTTAAGTTCGAATTCTCTTTCACCTTCGATTTCGATTGGTGGTGGTGCTGGCTGGATCTGTGATGGGAATCTTTGATCTTGGTAGGGTTCGAGAAGTAAGATGTGGATGGTATTGTGTATTCTCATCAATGGGGGAAAGTCCAGCTTATATGCACTGTTCCCCACTCTTGCCAAGATCTTGAAGGGCCCCATCTTTCTGTAATCGAGTGTCTGTTACGATCCTATGCGGTAAGCTGGTTTTGCAACAGGTAACTACTTCTCTTTGGGTTTGATGAATATGACCGGGCCGTTGTTATAGTCTGGTATGGGGTGTGGCGCTAATCTCAGCTACCAGGGTAGGAGTACTATTGCAACGAGTAGTACTAGGCAGATTTCCACTATTGCTCTTAGGCCTATGCCTACGTTGTCTTGATAGCCGAACCCTCTGGTTCCTATCGCACAACGCCAATAGAGGAATGGAGAGGTAATGAGGTAAAGTAATTGTATAGGAAAGAACTTAGATGGTTGCGTGCCAACAATCATAACTCCTAAAATAAGTCACATGCCTTAAAGTGGTCACATGCGCGAAACCCATAACTTATAGTGTGAGTCATGTGTGAAAATCATTACATCATATGACTCACAAATGTGAGTCATGCGCACGATCAACCAATCACAACACAACAATGATTGCACAAGTGTGCATCATGTGAAACTCCATGACTTCTAATGAGTCATAGTGCGAAATATAATAACCTTGTGACTCATAACTATAAGTCATGCGACATCCTGCTTTGCTTAATCACCAATCGTTACTTTAGCCCCTCTCTCCCTTAAGTCTGAGTCCCTTCCGGCTTAACGTCCCATCTTCGTCAGGCTTTCTCCAAACCTGCGCAATTCTTTTTTCAATTTCTGAACTTGATGTTCGGCCGACTGGTAGTTCCTCCAGACTTCTCTAAAGTGGTGTGTACCGCCCTAATAGTCCGGTCCCGGTCATCAATTATTCTCTGATATGTCCGCATATCATTTCTTTGTACCTCGATTGTGGCTTCGGCGGTGCCAAGTTGTTCTCGTAGCCCTTGCAACTGTCGTTGTAAACTCTCTGCGTCTGGGATCGTCTCGATTTCAGTTTTTTCGCCCTCCTCTCCCTTCTACTGTGTCCTCGCAGTTGTTTTTCTTTTCCTAATCCATGAATTGTTTTCCGTATGGGGTGCCATTTCCCCTGTTTGTCTAGTGTAAAACTCAGGATCGATTCCGTCGTGTCTGTGAGTTCGACAAGTGTCCTTGAAACAGTATTTCCAGGATGTCTCCTTGTGTGGTTATTGCGTTTTGCGCAACTTGAGCTGTCTTGAAAAGAAATTGCTTCCTTCCTTATAGCGTAAATGAGTGTTGCAGTAATCATCGTAACAGGCAGTCCACGAGAGGGCGTTGTGTGCTGCCTACTTTTCCCTTTCTTCCTGTATAGCGTATGGCGGGCTGGTAGGTGTAGTTGCCCTGGGACTATCGCCCCAGCCTTCGTCTGGACCCAATGGCGTTGGGCTTGCCGCGTGGGTTCGATTTTGACTGTAACCCACGCGGGGCTTTCCTCGGTATTGCTGATAGAAACGTTCAATGGCGATGCTGGCATTGTTGAAGTTCTCCGCAGGGTACCAAGTTTTGTCGTGTTCTGGTGAGTAGCCGGTCCACTGGGCTCTTTATTGTAGGGGTTTTCAGTGTATGCGTGAATCAATGATTTCTTCGAGTTCGTACTCGCTCTCTCCTTCTATCTCGATTGGAGGTGGTGGTGATTGCTTTTGTGAGGGAAACTGATTGTCTTGGTATGGTTCGAGGAGTGAGATGTGGAAGGTGTGATTGACCTTCATCTGTCGTGGCAAGGCCAATTTATAGGCACTTGTGTCCACCTTCGTAAGGATCTTGAATGGTCCGATTTTCTTGTAATCCATCTTCTTGCATGGTCTTGTGGTCCTTATATTCCTTGGCAATAACTAGACTATGTCACCTGACTGGAGATTCGGATCGCGTTTTCTCTATCGATCGTAGTTTTCTTCTTGTAGTAATTGTACACAGACCATTTCCTGACGCAGGATACTGTGCAGCTGACCCATCTCTTCCTTTTCCGGAGTTTCCTTTGGTATCATGTGGCCTATCGCCTCATGTTCCGGATGTTGTCCGTAGTTTGCGTAGAAGGGTATAGTCTTAATAGTTTCCTGTCTTCCATTATTGTATGCAAATTCCGCTAATGGTAGTAATTCCGCCCAGTTATCTTGCTGATAGTTGACAAAGGCCCTTTAGTATTGTTCCAGTATTCTGTTAGTTCTTTCGGTTTGTCCGTCCGTTTGTGGATGGAAGGCGGTGCTCATTCTTCGTTCAATCTCAAGGGATTATGTAGTCTCTTTCCATTAGTCTGATGTAAATAGCGTTCCTCTATCAGTGATGATATCTTGTGGTAGTCCATGGAGTCGGAATATTTCCCGCAGGAATATTCTGACAAATTCTTTAGTGTTAATATCATTGTTGCAGGGTATGAAATGGCTCATTTTTGTCAAGCGGTTAATGACCACCAGGATGGTGTCATAATCGTCTGATTTCGGCAGGTCCGCGATGAAGTCCATTGCTATCGATTTCCATGGTTGGTGTGGTGACTCGTTCGGTTGTAGTAGTCCGTAGGGTGCGTGCCTTATCGCTTTCGTCCTTTGGCATGTATCTCAATTCTTGACATATCTCTTTATGTCATCCCGCATCTTAGGCCAATAATATTGTCGGGATAGTAGTTCCATAGTTTTGCTGGTTCCGCCATGCCCAACTACGGGTTTGTCGTGATTTTGTCATATGACTTGGGTTCTGATATCTTCGTGTTCTGGTCCCCAAATTTTTCCTTGATGCCATAGGCATCCTTCATTCTATTCACAAGCCCCTAGAGCTACTCCTTTCATTTCTTTCTCTCCTTTCCTCAGGGCTTCCTGGATTGCTCTTATCTGTCTGTCTTTCGTGCTTGCTTCTCAGATGCCAACATCTTCCGTGACAAACTTGACCACTTCCATAGCTTTGAAGTATTGTTCTATTGGGAGTAGGATCCTTTGTTTTTATTGGATTCTCTCGTCGTTCTTTTTTAGGACATCTTCTGCTCTCCTTGTAAGGGCATCTGGTTTGCCCCCTTCCTTCCCGGGTCGGTATTGTATTTTAATATCGTATTGACTAAGGGTCTCGCTCCATCGGATTTGTCTGTCGTTGAGCTCTTTTGTCGAGGTAAATGGTACCAGGTTCTTATGGTCTGTCTGGACCAGGACCTGGTGTCTGCTTCCTTTTGCATATCTTCTCCATTCTTGCAAGACTTGGACAATGGCTAAGAGCTCTTTGTCGTGGATATCGTAGTTGCATTCTGCGGGCGTTATTGTTTTTGACCGGTATGCCACTGGCCTTCATTTTCCATCTCTCCCCTTCTGTGATAGAATGCATGAGCATACATAATTTGAAGCGTTGGTCTCGATCATGATTTCCTTGGTTGGATCGTAGTATACTAGTAGTGGGGCTGAAGTAAGTCGTCTGCGCAAATCATGGAATGCTTTTTGTTGGTTCTCGGTCTAGTTCTATTTGCAGTCTTTCTTCATTAGTTTTTAGAGTTGTTTAGCTATACGGCTAAACCCTTCTATGAATCGTCGATAGAAGTTGCAGAATCCCATAATGCACTGTATTCCTTTCTTGCTTTCGGGTGGTTTCCATTCCCATATTGCTTTTGTTTTGATAGGATCAACACTGACCCCGTCCTTGTCGCTGATGAAGCCTAGGTATTCGGTTTGTTCCTTGTGAAATTCGCACTTCGATGGCTTTAGTGTCAGCCCTTCTTTCTTCAAGGCTTCCATAATCATCATGACATGGGTTCGGTGTTGTTCCAGGTTTTATGAATATATGAGAATATCATCTAAATAGACGATACAACAGATATCCAGAAACCTTCTCAGAATCCTATTGACCCATTGCTGAAACGCTGTAGGTGCATTTTTGAGTCCGAATGGTATGACTGTCCATTCGTATATGCCGCATTCAGTGGTAAAGGTTGTTTTCCATTCGTCTCCGTATTTGATTCTGATATTGTGATATGCGTTTCGTATATCTAGTTTAGTAAAGACCTTGGCTCCTCTAAGCCTATCGAGTGCTTCCCCAATCAGTGGTAGGGGATATCGGTCATGTTTGGTGACTTCGTTGAGCCCTCAGTAGTCCATGCATAGCCTTAGCTTGCGGTCTTTCTTCTTAACAAACAGGATCGGTGATCCCCCGTTTGCATAAGAGTCTCGAATCCAGCCACGGTTTTTGTTGACCCTGATGTATTCTCTTAGTTCTTCCAGCTCTTTTTCACCTAATGGGTATAGCTTTCTTGCTGGTACTGTTTCTCCTTTCTTTAGGTTGATATCCAAGTCAACCTTTGGGCGGTGGGGTGGTAGCCTAGTTTCTTCCTCTTCCTTGAATATGTCCAGGTAATAGTGGTATTCCCTTGGTACAATGTTTCTGATCGTATCTTTTTCTAGTCCTTTCTTGGCCTTAATAGCCAATTCGGTGATGACATTGATCCTTTCGATCTTCGTAGGCTAGTTTGTCTTATAATCCCACTTGACGATTACTGTGACTACGCCTCTTCGGTAGAACTTGCCGAATGACGTAGTGGACATCTCGTTGATCTCAATCTTTTGGCGTTTTGGGTGGTCCGTGCTTCCAAACCCTGCTGTGCCTCTCATAGTATGAGCCACTTGCTCCACTTCTTCACATTGTCCTATGACAATCTTTTCACATATCAACTGTTCGATGCGGTCTCCCAGCTCAACTGTGTAACAGTACTTTCCCATGTTGACCAGGACCACCTTGACTTCGCCTGTGTAGTCGGCGTCGATTACTCCCGCAGTGACAGTAAGCTGGTATTTGACTACCAATCCGCTGAGTGGAGCCACCCACCCATAGGTGCCTTTTGGTAGTCCTATAGCTATCCCGGTGTTGACGATTCCTTGTTCTTTTGCCAGTATCGTAATTCTCTCGTCTGCATACAGGTCATGTCCTGCAGCCTTGGCTGACCCCTAGGTAGGGAGTGTGGCCGTATTGCTCAATCTTTGGATTTTGATGTTCTGGACATCCTTGGCCTGGATCGTAGAGAACTGTATCTCCAAGTTCTCTTCCAAGGCTTCCGATTCCGGGACTAAGTCCACTGATGGCGAGCTTTCGAGGCATACTCTGGTACACCACTCACTATCGAACGTAATCTTATTGCTTTCCCAATCGATCTTGGGGTTGTGTCTTCTTAACCATGGTAGACCTAACACTGCCTCATAGTTGGGTAGATCTGCGATTTGGAAGGTTGCCACTTCCCTATGGCTGCCGATGTCCATAGGTACTTCCGCCATATGGGTAAATGGTCCCACAGCGTTTGGCTCTCCGTCCGCAAGGTAGATTTCACGAATTTATTTCGCTTTCTTTGTTCGTATGCCGTGTTGGTTGCTGAATTCCTTCTCAATAAAGTTTTCTGTAGCGCCAGAGTCAATCATGCCATTGATGATGACTGTCTTGTCCTTGCCATGTAAACGCATTTTGACCATGGCATGGTCCATTTCTTGTTCTAATGTTTCCGTGTTTGTAAGTGCAATGTAGATGTTACTGATTCCGATGGATTTGGTTTTGTTGTCCCGCAGCCTATCTCTTACTGGGGACTTTCTTCGTTTCCCGACTCTTCCGGTGTTTCTCTGATCTCAATTTAGTGTAGATTGGTTCCTGGTTTCCAGCGATTATTGTTGGTCTTGCTGTTGAACTGCCTAGTATAGTCCTTTTCATCTCTTGCATTTCGGCAATTACTGAATCTGTGCTCAGGTCTGGCGCATCCTAGGCACAGGTTGTTGTCACTTCTTCTTGTGAATTCAGCTCGTGAGAGGTTTAGTCGTGGACGCCTTCTGGTAGAATGCAGGTCGATTGGGTCGCCTCGGGTTTCCATATTGTTGCCCGACTTCCAGGTTCCGTTATTGTTCCTGGGCGTTTCCTGTTGTTGGATAAAGGTACTGTTGTTTCCTTGAAGGTGTTTGATCATGTTGATCCAGTTTTCTGTTTCGATTGCCCAGGCTGCAAGGGCATCGACATTTGCCGCCACTATTTGGTCCTCTGCCCATGCGTCCTAGAGCGTTCGGTTAATTCCTTTAAGCAATTGGCGTCTTAGGGTACCAACATCCTCATTCACCTCAATAGCTATGAGGCAAAAGTCGTTCTAGTATTCCGTGACTGGTTCCTTACCTTGCCTCAGGCGGTCGAGCTTTGTCCTAGCTGCATATTCCGCATCCACATCCCCAAACTGGTCTTCGAGGGATGTAGTGAAATCTTCATATATAGTCCAGGTCACCGTCTTGCCTCCTTCTGCAAACGGGGTTATCCGGCTTACTGCTGCATCCCTTAACAAGCTCTTGACGTAGGTGATACGTTCCGTATATCGTGTTTCTTGTGTCGCTTCAAAGTATAATTGGCATTGTACTAAGAAGGTTCATAGTTTAGTCCTTGTTCCAGAGAAGGTAGGTGGTTTCTCGACTTTGATCGGGTTGTTAGTTGTTTCCCACTGGTTGTTTATCAGAGTCAGGATCTCTTAGAACTGTGCAGTTGTAAATCTTGCTAGTTGAATTCCTGCTCCTCCACCGGCAGTTGCTGGTCCCGTGGCTGAGATCCTTTCTGATTTTGGGGATTCGAGTTCCAGAGATCCTGTTGGTGAGGCCAGCTCAGGGGTCACCAGACTTGTGGTTCTTTGTGACTGGCTTCTGGATAGATTTGTGCTAATTGCTTCTTCAAGTGCCGGGCCAAGTGTTGAGGTATCGATTTCTCCCTCAGTAAGGTCGATGTCGTTGTCAATAGAGTCTGCCCTTTTGCAGTTAGGTGGTGCTTAGGTGACGCAACCAAATGTTACGATCCTATGTGGTAAACTGGTTTTGCAACTGGTAACTACTTCTATTTGGGTTAGATGAATATGACCGGGCCGTTGTTGTAGTCCGGTATGGGGCGTGGCGCAAATCTCAGCCACCAGGGTAGGAGTAATATTGCAATGAGTAGTACTAGGCGGATTTCCACTATTGCTCTTTGGCCTATGCCTACATTGTCTTGATAGCCGAACCCTCTGGTTCCTATCGCACAACGCCAATAGAGGAATGGAGAGGTAAAGAGGTAAAGTAATTGTATAGGAAAGAACTTAGATGGTTGCGTGCCAACTAATCATCACTCTTAAAATAAGTCATGTGCCTTAAAGTAGTCACATGCGCGAAACCCAAGACTCATAGTGTGAGTCATGTGTGAAAATCATTACATCATATGACTCAGAAATGTGAGTCATGCGCATGATCAACCAATCACAACAAAACAATGATTGCACAAGTGTGCATCATGTGAAACCCCATGACTTCTAATAAGTGATAGTGGGAAATATAACAACCTTGTGATTCATAACTATGAGTCATGCGACATCCTGCTTTGCTTAGTCACCAATCGTTACAGTGTCTTGCATGGTCTTGTGGTCCTTACATTCCTTGTTAGGAACTATACCATATCTCCTGATTTCAAATTTGGATCGAGTTTTCTGTGTTGATTGTAATTTTCTTTCTGTCGAAGTTATGCGGCCACCATTTCCTAGCGTATGGTATCGTGCCATTGGGTCATTTCACTCGCCGGTATCTTTCGATCCGGTATCAGAAAAACAACTAGTGTCATATTTCGGGTGTTGTCTGTAGTTTGCAAAGAAGGCTCTTTTCTTAATTGTTTCTTGTTGTCCGTTATTGTATGCAAATTCCGCAAAAGGTAGTAGTTCGTTCCAATTATCCTGTTGATAGTTGACGTATGCTCTCATGTATTGTTCCAGGATGGCATTGATTGTCTCAGTCTGTCCATCCTTTTGCGGTTGGTAAGCTGTGCTTAGTTTCCTTTCGATTACCAACCTCTGGGCCGTCTCGTTCCATAGGTCAGAGGTGAACAGTCTTCACCTATCAGTAATGATATCATGTGGCAATCCATGTAACCGAAAGATTTCTTTTGCAAAGGTTTGCGCGAATTGTTTTGATGTCATATCCTTCCGACATGCAATAAAGTGACTCATTTTTGTCAGTCTGTCGATGACTACCAAGATAGTATCGTAGCTATCCGAATCTGTTAAATCCATGATAAAATCCATAGATATCGACCTCCATGGCTTATCTGGTGCTTCGTTTGATTGTAGTTGACCATACGGAGCATGTCGGGATGATTTCGTCCTTTGACAAATGTCGCAGTTCTTGACATATCTCTTGATCGTTTCTCTCATTCCAGGCCAGTAATAACTGCGGCTGACGAGTTCCGTGCTCTTCGCTGTCCCTCCCTGTCCTGTTTGTAGAATGTCGTGATTTTTTCTGATAAGTTCCGTCCTCATCCTTTCCTCTTCTGGTACCCAAATCTTGTGCTGGTACCAATGGCAGTTATCCTTCCATTGGCATAGCCCCAGGGCTACATCCTTCATTTCTTTTGTTCCTTGTTCCAATCCTTTCCTTATCTCTTGTATGCGAGGGTCCTTCCCACTCTGTTCCTTAAGATGTCAGATCTCTTCTCCGGGAAAGCTGATCGTATCCATTTCCAGTATCCCTATCTCATCAAGGTATTTTTCTTGTGGTAATAGGATCCTATGTTTCTGTTAGATCCGGTCGTCATCTTCTTCTGGTGCATCTTGACTTCTCCTTGTCAATGCGTCCGGTTTGCCACTCTCCTTTCCTGGCTGATATTCGATCCGTATATTGTATTGGCTTTTCTTCTTGCTCCATTGGTCTGTCGTTCATTAAGATCTTTTTCTTGTCGTGAAAGGAACCAAGTTCTTATGATCGGTAAGGATCCTTGTCTTGTGATGGCTTCCCAACACATATCTTCTCAATTCCTAGAGTGCCTGTACTATGGCCAATAGTTCTTTGTCATGAATATCGTAGTTGCATTCCGCATTCCTGATTGTCTTGATCGGAATGCCACAGGCCGCCATTACTCGTCTTTGCACTGTTGCGATAGAATCTCTGAACCGATATACTTCGATGCATCTGTTTCGATCATGATCGGTCTTTCCGGATTGTAATGGGTGAGTACGGGTCCTGAAGTTACTTTTTTATCTCATCGTATCGAACACCTCGCTTTCCGCTGTACCCCACTTCCATTTTGTATATTTCTTTATCAGATTGTATAGAGGTTTTGCTCTCCTGCTAAACCCCACGATGAATCTTCCGTAAAAGTTGCAGAATCCCATAAATCTTTGGATATCGGTGTTGTTCTTCGGAATCGCCCATCCCCATATGGCTGCCGTCTTGATAGGATCCATCCAGACTCCTTCTTGGTTAATGATAAATACTAAGTATTCCACTTGTGTCTTGTGGAATTCACACTTAGTTGGCCTGATTCTCATTCCGGACTTTCCAATCGGTTCCAGGATCTTTCCCACGTCTTTCTGGTGTTGTTCCATTGTTTCTGAGTACACCAGTACGCCATCCAAACATATCATGCAGCATATGTCCAAGATCGGTGTAACGTCTGATTGATCCATCTCTGGAATGTTGCCGGTGCGTTGGTTAAGCCGAATGGCATTACCTAGTATTCGTAAGTTCCATATCGTGTTGCAAATGTAGTTTTCCACTCGTCTCCTTTCTTGATTCGCACATTGTGGTATGCATCCTTAATATCAAGCTTTGTAAACTATCGGGCACTGTTTAGCCTATCCAAAGCTTCCCCGATTAGTGGTAGTGGGTACTGATCCGTTTTCGTGACTTCATTAAGTCCTCGGTAATCCAGGCATAGTCGTAATATTCCGTCTTTCTTTTTGACGAAAAGGATGGGTGCTCCTGTTTCCGCGAAGGAGTCTTGTATCCATCCCCTTTCCAGATTCTGTTTCAAATAGCTTCTCAATTCTTCCAGTTCCGCCGCTCCTAATGGATATAACCTCTTTGCTGGGATTGTCTTTCCTTTTTCTAGGTTAATCTCGTAGTCCACTCTGTCTCTGTAAGGCGGTGACGTGGTCTTTTCTTTCTCTTCAAAGAGATCCAGGTATTGGTGCTATACCTCTGGTATCATCTGTTCCCAGGGTTCTTTCCCTTGGTAGTTTTTGGCCTTAATAGCCAACTCTGTACTGACATTGAGTGCCTTCAAATCGTATTGGCCTTCCTCCTGGTTCCACTTGAGAATGCCTGTGATTTCTCCTCTTCTGTAGAACTTCTCAAAGGCTTAAGCCGAGATCTCGCAGATCTCAATTCGTTTCTGGTCCATTTTTGTTTCTTCCCGTGTACCCTCTGATTCGATTCTGTCCCAGTCTCTTTTATGGGGCGTACTTCCGAATCCTTTGTCTTCTTGTTCAGTCTTTGCAAGTACTTCGACTTCCTTGCTTTCCCCGTCCAGATATCTTTCGCATATCAGTTGAGCTATCCTGTCACCAGAGTTGACTGTGTAGTCTTCGTCCTCAAGATTCACCATTACTACCTTTAGTACACCTGTATAATCCGTATCAATTACACCCTCGTTGGTTGTAAGCCAGTTCTTGACTGCCAACCCACTTCATGGTCCAATGCGCCCATAAGTGCCCTGTGGTAATCCAATGGCTATTCCAGGTCGGAGGACTTATTGCGCTTCAACTCGTATCATTGCTCGTTCGCTAGTGTACAGGTCATGTCCTGCCGCCCTCAGTGAGCCTCTCGTAGGCATCGTTGCCTCTTTAGTCAACCTTTTGACCTGGATCTGTTTATCCGTTTTTGCCTGAACCGTTGAGAACTTTATATCTAAGTTCTCCTCCATGGCTTCTGCTTCTGGGACTGAAAAGACCCTCGGTGACTCTTTTAAACACCAGGTCGTGCATCTCTCACTATCAAACGTGATGGTCCCCTTTCCCCAATCAATTGCAGGGCTATGTTCTCTCAACCATGGCATTCCAAGAACTGCTTCATGGTTTTATAAATTTGCCACTTGGAAGGTAATCATTTCCCTATGGCTACCAATGTCCATAGGTACTGTCGTCGTATGAGTAACTGGACCCATCGCACTGAGTTTGCCGTCCGCCAGGTAAATCTCTCCTTGTTGTTTGGCTTTTGCTATAGGCGTGCCGTACTTTTCGCATACCTCTTTACCAATAAAGTCCTCAGTCGCTCCTGAGTCGATCATTTTGTTGATGCTGATAATCTTGTCTCTGCCATGTAGTCGCATTTTTACCATGAGATTGTCGTTTTCGTGTTCCTATGATTCAGTGTTATTTAGTGCCGCTTAGAAGTTTCGTATCTCGATGGGTTTCTTTTTCCCATTGTCCCTCAAACTATCGTTTACTGCGGACAGTCGTCTTTTTCCTCTTTGTTCTTTTCCCTTTCGAGATTCATTTCGCGGATTGCTGTTCTTTGTTTCCATCATGGGTTCTGAACCCTACTGACTGTCTTCGCCAGGTATTCTTTCCTATCTTTTGGGTTGGTGCAGTTTCTCATCATGTGTCCTGGCTTTGCACATTCCATACACAGATTGTTGTTTCTTCTCCTCCAATATTCAGTCTTTGATATGTTAAGACCTTGTCTTCGCCTAGTCCCATCTAGGTCCATTGGGTCTCCTCGACACTCCTGTAGTCATTGGGTCTTAAAGGTGCCCTCGTTGTTACTGGCATTGTCGTATGTTTTGGTTTTTGACCTTCCTTGCACATGTTTGATAACCTCCAAACGGTTTTCCTGATTAATGGCCCATATCGCCATTTCCTCTGTCGTTGTGAAGTCTTGAGCATTCATGGCCCATGCGTTCTGAATTTCTTCGTGGTAGCCACTCAGGAAGGCCCTTCCCAAGGTTGCTTCGCCTTATTCTGCCTCAGTTGCTAATAGTCGTAACTCGTTCCAGAAATCAGTTACATTCCGGCTCCCTTGCTTGATTTTCTAGATTTTATTTCTTGCCGTTTCCCTAGCATCCACGTCGCCGAATTGGATGCGTAGAATGGCTTAAAATCATGCCCAGTTATTCCATGTAGCTGGGGTCTTTCCTTCCACATCTAGAGTAATGCATTTCCCTGCTGATACACTCAGTAGGGATTTGGCGAAGTCCACTTTTAATCCGTCTTCATTTTCTCACCATCCTAGTTCTGATTAGTACATTGCAAGTTGGACTAGCCATGCTCGCAGTTTGGTACAGTCTCCTGTAAATGTATCTGGTGTTTTGATTTTTGGCCTCCGCACAGTCTGTACCTGTCGATTTTCCTAAACTGTTCTGATCAACTCTAGGAGTTGATCTTTCGTGAGAGTTATCGCATCTGCTGGTCCTGCTACCCCCGACATTCTGTGTATTCGGAATGCTCCTGAGCTTACTGACCCTGATCTGGATCTTGCTTGGCGGGTGACCGAGCTTGGAGGTCTTGGGGATCCTTCTAGCGAGATCTGGCTTAAGGCTTGTCCAAGTTCTGCTTGTAGTCCTAAGAAAGTATGTGGATCGTTGAAGTCTGGTACTTCTGTATCTGTAGGTGAATCCGTTTTGTATTCGTTAAGTGTCGCAAAAGACGCAACCAAATGTTACAAACCTATCCCTAGTCTACCAGATAAGGCACACTATCTCCTTCAACTGCAACAGGCAACGATACGTACCGCTGTTCTTACTGCTCATCGGGTCTCGTAGCTTTATGTAGCCTTGGAAACACTGAGTCCTCTCACTCCTAGCCCGTGCGACTGCTCCTTAACGATACGTTCCTCAAATCACCTTTCGGTAGGTGATATAAACGGATGGTCGTAATAAGAATAAAGTATCGATTGAAGTAATAGTAAAAGTATAATATAGGAAGTAATTCAAGCGGTTGCATGGAGAGCTAGCTATCTATGTCCATGACCCTCCTTATATAGGCGCTCTTCCCACAACCCTAACCATGCTGACTTTACTATGAGTCACACCTTTACATGACTGCCCTGTGAGTCATAGTATAACAAACATCCTATGACTCACAACTTGAGTTATAGTATACAATCCCCATAGTATCCAATTTCCATAAAAGGTCATGTGCGCTAATTGCATCACATGCGTGAAACCCCTGACTCATACTTGTACTCAGGTGCCAAAGTCATAACTTCATATGACCTTACAATCGTGAGTCATGAAACCATAAACATTAATCAAATCAAACATCATAATCGTAAATGATCTCACCAATCGTGAATCATGTGAAATATTCCATATTGCTAAGTCACATTTTGTGACAAAGAGAAATGTGTGCTAGTAGCTGAATTCAACGTGTGGCTGATATTGCGTAAAATGAATCACGCCAAGTGGCAAGAAAATAGCGGCAGAGTGAAGCCAAAATTAACATCGAGCAATAGGCTATAAGTGAGAAAAGCGGGGTGAGAGTATAAGTAGTACAGGTAGAATGGCAGAAACTATGCAAGATTGCAAAACGATCATGGCTTCTTCTTCTGGCGACTTTGTTTAGTCTACAGACTTAGATAATCTCCGCTAATACCAAAAAGGAAAGCGGCCGGAACAGCAGAGAACCGTAATTGCCAAAAGGCTGTTAGCCTTTCCTCAACCAGTATCACACATAAAACCACTATACACTGTACGATATAAGCTCCGAATTCTCACCTACCTAGAGCATGCACGAGTACCAATAGGTCCAACACTTACACGGGAGGTTAACGCAGCGGAGACAGCCAGGAGGTTTAAAATACCTCGATCAAACCTTACTCGGTGGAAGAAACAGGAGAAGGAGCTTTTAGCCTCCTTGGATTCACAGCAGCGCAATTGAGTAGGACAACGAAGGTGGCCTCTAATGGAGAGGCCACTTTACAACCAGTTTATTGAGCGTAGGAAGGAAGGAAAAATTGTTCGCCGTAGCTGGTTTCGTCTGACATCACAGGCTTTAATGTTAATTCACTATCCTAATGAGAGTTTTCATTTTTCTAATCGGTGGTTTAATGGTAATGTATTCAATTATTTTTTTTATATTATATATATATTTTATACTACTATAATATATTATAACATTTAATGTATATTAATAATGGTAATTGTAATAGGATTTCTCAACTGTTACAATCTATCACTACGAGTGACAACGAATAAAGCAAGTAAAATACCAGCTATTTCAGATTCAGCAATTCTATTCTGGGTACGGTTTAATCGCAGAAATTCACAAGTAAGGCCTTAAGAAGAAAACGGACTCGGTGATAGTTTAGGAGAAGTGGGAAGGTATCAACGAGCACAAATATGCAACATGGATCAAATGCCGTTACCATTTGAATTTTTGTCAGGCCAGACTTACGAGCCTATAGGATCCAAGACTGTATGGGCAAATAGTTCTACAAGCGGATGGGATAAACGGCAGGCCACGCTTCAGCTTACTGTTTTTTCGGATGGCGAGATGTGACTTCAGCTACTAATCTTTTTTAGAGGCAAAGGTGCTGGGGGGAGTATTATACGTGAGATAAAGTTATATAACCCACAGGTTAAAGTAAAATTTAACCCAACAGCATATGCCAACTCTCAAAATATTGATGAGTGGATAGATGAGCAACTAGTTCTGGCCCTGGATGGAAAGCCCGGACTACTTGCTCTAGATCCCTTTAATGGGCATAAAACAGATAATGTTTTAGATTCCCTTAAAGCCTATGATATCACATTATCAGTTATACCTGCTGGCTGTACTGGTATAGTACAACCACTTGATATATCAATTAATCGCCTATTTAAGGATATCCTTAAGGTATTTTGACTTGAAATTTATTTAATATTATTTTTAATAAATCATTATTTCATATTTTTATTTACATTTTTGTTAACTATAATAATAATAATATATAGGAAATAATTGATCAAAAGGAAATCGAATTGGAAGCTTTACTGGAACAGGACCAGCGAGGAGAGAGTAAAATTGGGCAACTGCGGGTGATGATAACCTGGGCTGTTGGCGAGGCTTGGGAGCAGTTTTGCCTCACGAGGCAAGAGGTTATTATACGATCTTTTCGTGCTGTTGGCCTCTCTATGCCAATAGATGGCAATCAGGAGTCTGAAATGTCATTTAAGGGTATCAATATGGATACTCTTAGAGAGGACATATAGGATTGGGTGATTGGTGGATTAGAGCAGCCTACATTGGATATGCCTACAGGAGAAGATAATATAGATTCATTACCTACGGATGAGGATGATATTGAAACCCTTTCATATGAGGTAGGACCATTTAGGCAACAGCTTGATGAGCCGGGATCTGATGAGATTGCAGAATTGGGCACCGAGCAGGTTGAGAACCAGTAGTCGCTCTAACCTTTTTTTTTTTTTTTTT
>QFET01006542.1:0-14092 GCA_003316355.1 Tuber calosporum | reverse complement strand
TTTTTTTTTTCCTTCAAATTAATTCATAACTGTGTTCTAGTTTCTATTGCTAGTTTCTATTTCCTTCTCATACTCTATTTGATATTGCACAGACCTTGTCTTCTCTTGCGACATCAATGAGGTGATGTTTCACCTTATTTTAACTAACTAGCACACGTTTCTCTTACACGAGTTAATACAGTACCGTAAAAACTCATATAGAAGAAACAAGTGCTTTGTAGTCATTTTAAAGGGAGTTATTCCAAGAGGCTAGGATAGTCGTGTCAGTACAAATTATGAAATATGAGACATTAAAAATCTATAAATAATAAAAATACACTTTTCTTTTTTTTAATCTGAATTAACAGCAATATATTCACCATCAAGCTCATCATGTGCAACCACCAACTCTGAAGACGGATCTTCTTCCTCCTCCTCATCTTCATCTTCCGTAACCATCCCACTCCCCACTATCTTCACATTTGCCTAGTCCTTTATTCCCTCTGTAAACAAGGAAGGCTCGAGACCCTGGATGGAGATTTCAGAATCCCAGCTTGCATCTATAGGAAGTAATAGGCCAACTGCCGTGAATTCCCGTTCAACAATCCATATTTGAAGATTGAAAACCTCTCCCATGCCTCCCCAACGGCCCAGGTACACAAAACTCTTCTGCTCCCAATCATTCTTCCCCATAGCTGACCCCCTCTACCAAGACCCTATCTTCCTCAATCTGACTCTTGTCCACCTTTTCTTCAAGAAGTTTCCACTAGTAAAGGAGATTAGTAAGTTGATCGATAACTGTCTTCTTATTTTTTTTTATCTTCTGTTCCAGACAGAGATTTGGTGAGACAAATGTTTAAAATATCTTTATAAGGTTGGTCAGTTGATATAGATGTCGAGGGGCTGAACAATACTGGTACAGCAAGCTTGGTATCACACTTAAATTGATATCTGTGGCCCGCATGTTGTCCAAAACTTTGACTGTTTTATGCCCACCAAACATATCCAGGGCCATAGGTGTAGGTGGGCCTCCAAGTGCAGGTATGACATGCTTGTCAAGGCATGCAACAATTTCGATAAATAGGCATAAGCGTTTTGGTTGAACTTTACCACTACTCGCGTGTCATATGGGACTTTTCTGTAAGAATGATATATCCTACTTCCATAACAATGATAAAAACCTAAGGTCTTGACACGTGGCATGGCATTAGCGAAAATGGTAGGTTCAATTGTTACTTGGTGCTTATCCCTAGCAGACTGCGGACCTCCTTGCTCCCAAATTGGCTTCTTGCCCTGCTGGTGATAGGTTCGACCACTAAGGTATTCGAATGTTAGTAGAGTTTGGTCCATGTTACTGATGTTACTGAATCTGTAACGGCCAACATCCCCTATGGTATCAGAATGGTCAGAGGGAGTTTTAGGTTGCAATTGTGAGTTTCTCTAATTAAACTTCATCCAGTTACTGGCACTACAACATAATCTGTAGATAACTCACTGGCTTTGTTCGTTGTCAGATGAAGACTAATCCTATGCCAAGATCACAAACCTTTCAACCATCCATTTAAAAAGTGAAATTCAATAGCTATTGCATTTGAATAGGTTTCGGTATATAAACATTTCGCATTCTGACAAAATCAACTCAGTCGAACAACTTTTCCTTTTGCTCGACGTTGGAGTAAAATCTCATACAATCTTCGCTCCATGTTAACCCATTTTCTTCTTCTTCTACCTCCTTCTAATATACCAGTTCTTGCTGATATCTCTAGATAACTTCCTTCCTTTTCATGCCGCTGTAAACCTTGCAAGATTTCTGAATTGGATCTAGAATGGCACTGCCGACTCCATCAAAGTGGGCTTCCGAAATCTTGTCAGTCTACAAGAGATTGTGGCGGTTCACTGCTAGGAAAGTACCGACAGATTGTAGTTGATGGTGTAGGACTTGCAGCTGTTGTGTGCCCTCAAGGGGCAAGCCCGAGGGCTTGAACTCAGCAGTTCCTGCTGCTGTCCACGCTTTTGTCGTCTTTGCGTATAGAACCTGCTCAGGGCAAGTTATGGAAGTACAAGTGTAACCTTAGCGGCAGCGCTGACTTTGCTTTTCTGACTTTGACGTGCCATTTACAGTATTATAGTTTTTGACGATTGCTTTGAGAAGTATACCACTTGTATTTGCTTACCGTGTAGAAGTAGTATAGTATCTTCTTTGTTTATAATATTATTTATTTACAGTTTTGATGACTTCTATTTTATTTATTAATCATATTGCCTATTGACGAAATCATGACTCTGAATGTGATGAGTTGAAGTTGAATTTGAAGGTCCAAACTTATGTCTTAAATGAGTCACACCCTTCCAGCTTGCGACATTGCCCCTTTTTTTACGTTCTGTGCTTGATTCAACCCCTTAGCACATGTTTATTCTATTTGAGTTTTTACGGTATGTGCCAAGGAAAACGGATGTAAAACCTGATATTACAAAGGAATGCACTAAGAATTAGGGGACGCAAAAACAGCATTCAGCATCTTCTAGGCCAAAACTGGCTGGCCAATCCAAGCACCTTCCTTGTCCATTTCCCAGACTAAAATCTTGCGAGACCCAATGACCAGGATGAGGTGTGCGTGAAACTCACGAGATCCAACCAGCTCTCTAATCTCGGGGCTTAGTACATAGTTCTTCAATTGAGGGGTAACATTGTTTTCAATCCAATCACGGAGTGTTCCTTTCTTGTATTTCTCCCGCCGGTGGAATTTGAGTTCCAAAACCTCGTTAACACCGAGTTTGCTTAGAGCTCCAGCCTTCTCGTCCAAACTGAGTGAGTTTCCAAGATCTAAATAGTCAATTCCAACAGTCTTCCATTCTGTGACTACACAATGGCTAGGCGATAATATGACAAGATCAACCAGACCGGGGCCTCCGCCTGGCTGCACATCACGACGCTTTATTAGAAATGAGGAGGCAGATGAGACGAAAATGGTTCGCTACATACCTTGGTAACCTCATACTCTACCTGTGGGTCCAAACCTGGATTCTCAAGAATAGCAACATGGAAGCTGTCCCGGTGCTGCCACTCTGTCATTGCATATCCGCCGGGTTTGATATCACGGCCCGCCATCAGTTTCCGATAGCCGCTTAGGGGGTCAATGATGTTGCCACGTAACGCCAAAAACCTGACAGCATCTCGCATAGAATCTAGCAATCCAAAGCGGCGGAGAATAGTAGCGCCAAATCGTGTTGCTGCAATGTGGTTTGGGATAGTGAGAAATTTAGACGGATTCTCCTTGTCAAACGTGAATGCTCCAAAGTACAGCAGCAATGTACGCCATGCAGCCTCTTCGCCATCTCCGAAAGTCCTACTCTGGAGATCCGAAAGAGTGAATCTGTCAACCAATTTAGAATAAGGTATAAGGTGATACTGGGTTGTCCTATCAGGTGGGGGGGTTAGGGCATTCTGCATATAAGAAACTACTCTTGGCGAGGATGCACAGATCTCTAAGAACTGAGGAGACACTTCGGAGTTAGGAGGGCTCGCTATATTGAAATTCTCCCCTGTCAAAACCGCCTATCGCAATCGCAGTTAGCTCTTGGAGAAATAGTGGCAGGCAAACGACTAATTGGAAGGCTATCTAGCAACTTGCCTGAAGATATTCCAAGGTTGTATCTGTATTGAATACTTGCTCGGACTTCCGATCACAACAGAAGTGATACCCATTGGCATATTTCGTCAACCTAGCAAGATGTCTCTCGACATCGGCTTTGGAATCGCAAATTCTCTCCAATGACTCTGCAACATCCGCCCGACTCAAGCCACAAAGTCCTGCTACGCCTTCCTTGAATGAAATGTTCACCGAAACGTTGAACCCACTGGAAATGTTGGCCAAGGAGAGCGGTGACAGCCCGGTAATAAAGCATCTACGGATACCATAGGGTAGATCCATCATCCCTTTCACAGTGGCCCAGAAATCTTTGAAAAGTGACGATGCATCAGATTTTGCCCAGTCTTGCGAATTATGGGGATCCATATACTCATTGGAGAAGGTGTCGTATTCGTCGGCTAGCAGGTAAATCTTGAGATGGTTAGCATATCAACCCTGCCCAGAGACATGTTGCCGGTGTTAAGAACCGAGACACAGAGATCAAAGATTTGTATGGCAAATTATCAGCACATATCTGAGTGCCCATACCAAATTAAGGCACAAATGTTCAGGTTCTTCATGCAGTTAACATGCAGGATTTATTCATGACTTACCCCTTTGACATTGGCGAGAGGATGTTTTGCCTCTCCTCCGTTCTTAACCTCCAGTAGAGTATGGTCAACAATCTCAACGAGATTCATCAAACTGTTGATTGCGTCTCCTGGGTTGATGTTTTCGGATATTAGCTGACTCTGCCGGCCCCCAAGGTGAAGATAGTGAGTCCGATTGAATCGCTTTAAGCTCGAAATGATATTAGCAGCCAGTCCCTGAGCTGCCTTATTCAGATCTTGAGTGTGGTTCACTGCTGCAAAATTAAATTTCAGGATCAGGTATTGGCCCGGCGTAACCTTATTCTCCCCTACATCCTTATCGACATCCAGATCCTATATTCCACAGGGTTGGCTATCAGTACGGTTGGTAAATAGTGGTGGAGATCAAATAAGACCAACAAACCTTGAAGAGTTCACCATATTGAGCTCTGTGTTGTACACCATGAAAGTGCTCAAGCATGCTTAGAGTAAGTGATTTTCCGAACCGACGGGGTCGCAGGAAGAGTATTGCGTCTGCGTCGATAGAATCTAAGACCGAAACATATCTTGTTCTATCAAAGTAGGCGAAGCGTTTGTTGGCACGCAATTTGGAAAAATTGCTCACGCTACACCTTGGAAAAGCTTCGATGGTATCGCTTCTCATTCGAAGAGAGGATTTTTGCTGTTTTTCCGCAAGTAAATGGGCTGTAGATAGACCTCTCGCGTTTCCCGTTAGCCGCACCATGCCTAGGGTAGACAAAGGTTAGTTTGATGCACGAGGTTTACGAGTGCAAGAGGAGGAAATGAGGAGGGGTGTGAGACTTAGAGAGGAGAGCGGTGCACATGGTAAAGGTTGATGTTGGAGATGTCGCAAACCAGAGATTTGATAAAGATTTGGCAGGGACGTCTGAGGACTGCGCCAGCCTAGACCCAACAAACTCCTCCTTGTTGGAATCATCTGATCGTCGGTAGAGTAGTTATAGGGGACACGATGTGTGGATGTGAGAGTCTTTGCTGGGAAGCGGGTGAGGTAGACTACCGGGGTACAGCTGCAGTAGGGGTATTCAAAGTTGAAAAACGTGGAAAAATATAGCTTAATTTCCGATTTCATGTAAGCTTGGCAACCCATGAAAGACTTGATTTACTTTCACTTTAGTTTACCATACAAGACGGTTATCACACAGGTGAGATGGTCTGTGACAGGTAGAGGTAAGAGAGGTAAATATGGTAGTGGAGGCTAAGCGAGAATGCACATTAGAAAAAAACAACAACAGAAGAATAAAGATGCCTTACATATGGGAACAGAGACCACTTACTTACAGAATTGAAAAATGTCTGGCTTGCGTTTTGTATATATTGATCGATTGAGGATTGACAGCATACATACCTTGTAATGCTTTCTTTCCCTCATCTAAAACCATTGCTGCCAATCCCAATCCAGATAGCTCATTCAATTTTACTACCTCTGTGTAGGATCTCAAATTTTTTTATTTTTTTTTGTTAAATCCTCGGTTTATTTGTAAACTAGTACAGTCGTGTCCGGAAAGTCCTCGTACCCTCGCACAGCAACGGCAATACCACTACCACCAACCATAAAAATTTCAAAAAAAATGCAGAAAACTGAATTAAAAGAAACATGATAGTATAGCTAGTAGATAGTAAAAAAATATTTTTACGATCTTGTATGGCCTCCATTTGCATCCAGTACAGATTGGATTCTCTCTGGCATTATATCTATCCATCCATCCATGTTCTCTTGGAGAATTAAATCCCACTCCTCCTTGGCTGGCTCAAACAGTTCAGCAGCACTATGTGGCCTTCTTTCCAGTATGGAGAATTGCTTGGTAAGGGCACTTTTGAGTAGTGCCCAGGTGTTCTCAATTGGATTGAGATCTGGTAAGTTGGGTGGCCGAGGGAGTTTTTTGTAACCACAGTCTGCCTCCAATTTTCGAATTTCCTCACCATGATGCCAGGAGGCATTGACTGCAGCTAGGTAGATATTGTCAGAAGGCCTATCCAGACCTTCTATAAAAGGGATAAGGTATGGCTGGTGGATTGCAGTTGCATATTGGTGGGAATTGAGACCAAGTCTATCCCTTTTGCTAGTCCTTTCCTCCTCCCCCCTCTTTCTCACCAGAATTAACCGAGTCCTGCTACCCTTAATGATTGCAGAATAGACCTCAATTCTAGTCCTCCCAGACTTAAAGCTAGGCTTCAAGTTTTTTTCTTCCTACTCTTCACCAGGTCTAACTCTAACCTTTCTCCCAGTTGGATTTGGATCATAAACAATAGTTGCTTCATCCACAAACACAACCTAATTCAATACCCCGTTCCAGTTCCTCCTTCTCCTAACATACTCCTTTCTCTTTGTTAAAATTCAACTATCTAAGTCGCGCAACCGGTAACGATATAGTGTTCTATGTATCAAGACGCCATGCTCTCAGCTATTATGACTAATCCAAGTCCAATAGCTTTCTTGAGCTCTTGATAGAGAGAACTGACAACGAACTTTAACCATTTGATTACTGAGGAGAGAGCGTGATAAAGGTTTGATTGATAAAGTTATAGATAGGAAATAAAAAAGATGGTAGTGTAAAGAGCTATCCTCCTGGCCCCCCAACAGGTACTTATATAGACCTCTTCTCAAAACCCCAAATCCTTATGGCTGTGCAAGTGCGCAGCAATGTGAAACTCATAACATCATATGACCTTCTAAGTGCGAAGGTCATCTGCACATAAACTAACCTCATGACGCACAACTGTGAGTCATATGCAAAACCCACATGACTCAAAGTGGTCATGTGTGCGAAATCAACTCATAATAACCTCATGACTCACAAGTGTGTGTCATGTGCAAAAACTTACATGACTCAAAGTGGTCATGTGTGCGAAATCCTCGTAAGCCTTGCAAGGCTTACTCTGCTTCTTGTCCTTCTTGCCTAGCGCTCTTTTAGGCAATCGTGACACTAGCTCCCCTCTCACAAGGCCTAAGTCCCATTAGCTTTCTGACCTACCATCTACAGTAGTCTAGGTCTCCTCTGATTCCGTCCCTGATCTATCCACCAAGGATCCCAACATTTCCACATGTCCTTCCAGTTCCTTTCTTGCTGCCCGTTCTCTTCCCAATTCCTTTGTTTGGTTGGCGATTTCTTTCTGGAATTCGGCTTCATTTTTGTTGGTGCGTACTCACATAATTTCGAAGTTGGTGTGTGCCAGTTAAAATTGGCTTTCCAAATTTTCATTTTTTTGGCGCATTTCTTCGACCGTTGTGGAGTCGACTTCTTTTGGGGTGTCCTCCTCATCGTCATTGTCTGATTCCCACTTGATATCCCAATTTTCATCTGCGAATCAGACTTTTTTATCCCCCATCCAATCCTTCTGTTCACTCCTGTAAACATCTTTTTTGACTTTGGTGGGTTGTCCCCATTTCCTTGGAAAGAACCCTCCGCGAATTTTTTCGCCCTTGTGGATTCTACATCAGCTGTTGTAACAGGCTCTCCAACTGATATTTCGATTGTGTTTCGTAGGTCCCCATGGAAACCATCCTGGTCCTTCCTTGTCCTCTTGATAGATCTTACACTCGTCCTTGTAGCATGCTACCCACGAGAGGGCCGCATGTTCTCCATTCGTGTCCCTTATTTTTTGTGACTTGTGGA
This sequence comes from Tuber calosporum, assembly GCA_003316355.1. Taxonomy (NCBI): domain Eukaryota; kingdom Fungi; phylum Ascomycota; class Pezizomycetes; order Pezizales; family Tuberaceae; genus Tuber; species Tuber calosporum. Next base: position 6,238 of record QFET01006542.1, on the reverse strand, counting down.
TGCTCCATTCCCAGTCTTATAGATCGTATTCTTTTTCTTTTTCTTTTCTTTCCACATCAAGCTTTTCCCATCCTCTTAGGGACCTTTCTGCGCTTACTTTAAGCTTGACCCCTTGCCAGTATTTCTCCAGAACTTTGACTAGTGTTCAGGCTTGTTCTTGGTTTGTCTGGGTATCGTTCTTGAAACTGACTGATTGCGGTTGCTGCATTCTCGAAGTTTGCCGCTGGATACCACTCTTGATAGTGTTCTGCACTATAGCCCGTCCACTAGGCTCTATATTGCAGTTGGTGGTGGTATCGGCGAGAGTCTATGATCTCTTAGAGTTCGAATTCTTGTGTTCCTACAGTTTCGATTGGGGGTGGAGGTTCCTTGGTTTGGGATGGCAGTGGGTTGTCATTGTAGGGTTCCAAGAGAGAGATGTGGATTGTTGGGTAAATCTTGAGTGAGGGTGGTAGGTCGAGTTTATATGCTCTTCTTCACACCTTTGCCAAGATTCCAAATGGCCCCAACTTTTTGTAATCCAACTTCTTTGACGGTCTTGTGGTCCTAATATTCTTTGCCAACAGGCATACCTTGTCTCATTACTTCAGGTTCGAATCGGGTTTTCTGTGTCGATCGGAGTCTTCCTTTGATCTCAGGTGTGCTGAGGTCATTTCAACTTTTAATACCTCATGCAGTTGACTCATGTCTTGTGCTTGAGTTATTTTTCCACCAATCAGGTATCCCATAGGTTCGCGCATGGGATGATGTCCATAGTTTGCATAGAATGGTGACTCTCCTCTTGTTTCCTGATAAGAATTGTTGTATGCAAATTCTGCTGTGGTGAGGAGTCCTGCCCAGTCATCCTGTTGATAGTTGACATAGGCTCGCATGTATTGTTTCAGGACTCCATTGGTCCATTCCGTTTGTCCTTCGGTTATTGGGTGAAATGCCGTACTCAACGTGCTTTTGATCTGCTTTTGTTGAGTCATTTCCTTCCACACTTCCGATATGAATTGTGATCCTCGATGGCTGAGGATGTCGTTGTGCAGTCTATGGAGTCTGAATACATTATCCATAAACAGTCTGACGAATTCTTTTGTCATTAAATCCGTCCTGCATGGAAGAAAGTATGTCATTTTCGTCAGGCGGTCGATGACTACCCAAATAGCGTCATTTGTTTCCGATGAGGGTGGTCCAGTAATGAAGTCCATAGCTACTGACTTCCATAGTTTTCCCAGGGCTTCCAAGGAATTTATCAGTCCATACGGTGCATGTCGAACTGGTTTCGTCGTTTGGCATTTATCGCAATTCTGGACATACTTCTTCACTTCTGCACGAAGTTCGAGCCAGTAGTATTGGCGATATATGAGTTCTGTTGATTTCCTCGTCCCTCCATGTCCTGCATTTGGCCCTGCATGCTGTCTCCTTATGATATCCGTTCTGATTTCCTCCTCTTCCGGCACCCATAGTTTTCCATCATACCACATGCAGTCTTCCTTCCTTTCACATAGCCCTAAGGCTATCTTAGGGAACTCCCTTTGTCCTCCCTCTAATGCTTTTTTGATATTCAGGACCTTGAGATCCCTTCCTGCAGCTTCTTTCATCTTCTGGTCGTGTGCTGGCTGTTTTTCAGAACGTACAGTCGTATTTCCTTGATAGCATATTCCGATTTGTATCCTGAGTCCTCCTCTTCCTTTCCAGGAAAGAATATTTCTTGTGGTAACAATATTCTTTGGCGTTGAGGTTTCTGTTCGTCCTCTGCTGTCGGTAGGTCTTCAGACCTTCCGGTGAGTGGGTCAGGTTTTCCTGCTTGTTTTCATGGTCTGTATTCGATCTGAATGTCAAACTGACTAAGTTCTTCACTCCATTGAATTTGGCGTCCATTCAGTTCCTTCGTGGTAGTGAATGGAATCTGGTTTTTATGATCGGTTATGATCCTGACTCAGTGCGGGCTTCCTTGTGCATACTTCCTCCATTCTCTCAGACTTTGAACTATGGCCTGTAGTTCTTTATCATGGATGTCATAGTTGCACTCTGCAGTCGACATTGTTTTGGACCTATATGCTATAGGTTTCCAAATTCCTTCGAGGTCTATATGGGATATGATGCCGGAACTGACATAATTTGACGTATCTGTTTCGATCATAATAGGTTTTCCATGGTCGAAGTATATGAGAATTGGTGCTGTTACCAGTCGTTCCTTCAAGTGTTGGAAAGCATTTTCTTCTTTCTTTCCCCATTCCTATTTCTTCTCTTTTTTTGTTAGTTCATAGAGTGGTTTTGCTATCCTGCTAAACCCTTCTATGAACCTCATATAGAAGTTGCAGAATCCGATGAAACTTTGAATATCTTTGACAGTTTTGGGTGTCTTCCATTCATCGATCGCTGCCGTTTTCACCGGATCCTCCTTAACTCCTTGCTGGTTGATAATGAACTCCAGATATTCCGTTTCTTCCTTGTGGAATTCACATTTCGTTGGTTTCAGTTTGACTCCTGCCTTCCTGAGTTTTTCCATGACTTTCCGCAGGTCCTTTTGCTCCTGGTCTACGTTCTCCGAATAGATAAGGATATCATCTAGGTATGCAATGCAACATACATCTAAGTACTCGCTTAGTGTAGTGTTGATCCAACTTTGGAAAGTGGCCAGCCCATTTGCCAGTCCGAATAGCATGACCACATGTTCGAAAAGTCCATATCTTGTCCGAAATGCGGTTTTCTCTTTGTCCCATTTCTGGATTCGAAAATTGTGGTATGCATCCTTGATGTCGAGTTTGATGAACAGTTTCGGTGTTCTTAACCTGTCGAGGGCTTCTCCGCTGAGTGATAATGGATCAAGGTCCTTTTTTGACACTGCGTTGAGTGCTTTATAGTCGACACATCGTCTGAGGCCCCCATCCTTTTTCTTGACAAGTAGGATTGGAGCACCTGCAGATTATCCTGGCGGTCAGATCCATCCTCGTTCGAGATATGTTTCCAGATATTCTCAAAGAGCTTTTCTCTCTTCTTCTCTTAGTGGGTATAACTTCATAAATGGGGCGGCTTTTCCTGGTTCCAGATCGATTGTGTGGTCGGCTGCTCAATGTGGTGGAAGATCACTTTTTTCCCCCTCCTTAAAAAGGTCCTGAACCTCAAGGTATGTTTTCGCTACAATTTGTTTCAGGTTGACTGTTCCATTTTTCGTGCCTTGCTTTAGAGCCAGCTCGATGCTGATGGTTGCTGCCGCAATCATTGGCCCTTCTGATTTCCACCTCAATATGCATGTGTGTTCCCCGCACTTATGCATCTTGCCAAAGGTCCTGCTTGATATCATGCATATCGTGAGGCAGTCTTCATTCCCATTGACCTTCAACGGTACTGTCCCTTTCCCATTGACCTTCAATGGTACTGTCTTTTTCCCTTTGACCTTTAAGGGAACTGTTTCTTTCCCATTGACCTTCACGGGTACTGTTATTTTCTGGAATTTCTGGGTGCTTCCAAGTCCCGAGTCCGCTATATCTGTCTCATCCAAATCTTTGGATACAGAAAGTTCTCCGATCCTGATCACTTCGATGATAATCTGGGCTATGGGTTCTCCTTTACTGACCTCGTAGTTTGTATCTTTCTGGTTGATCAATAGAACTTTGATTTCACCCATATAATCTATGTCGATTACTCACCCCCATGTGGTGATTCCATGATGGAATGCGAGTCCACTGCGCAGTGCAATGTGAGTATAGGTGTAATCTGGAAGTTCTTTTGCTATTCTAGTCCTTATCATGGCCTGTCCCTTGGCCGGGACAGTCATGTCTTCGATGCTGGACATATTATGTCTAGATGCCCTCTTCGATCCTCTTGTCAACTTGCGGGCTTCCTGCTATAGCAATCTGATAGAGATATCTTTTGCTTTCTCCTTTTTTGATTCGATGCTTAAAACCTTTGTCTTCAGGTTTTCCCGAATTGCTTGTTCTTCTGGTATGGCGCTGACCACTGGTGAACTTTGCAGACATGAGTTGCTGCATTGTTCACTCTGAAAGGTTATTTTCTTACCTTGCCAGTCGATCCTTGGGTTGTGAAATTTGAGCCAGGGCATTCCTAGTATAGCCTCGTGCTTGTCTAGTCCTGCCACTTGGAACGTTATCACTTCTTGGTGGTCCCCTATCTTCATAGGAACTTTAGTCACAGGTGTGACTGGTCCTGCAGTACTTGGTGTTCCGTCGACCATCAAGATTTCTCTGGGTTTTTTGATCTTAGTCAGGGGTAAAGTGTTTTCATGCAGAATCCTCTGTCGATGAAATCCTCCGTTGCTCCTGAGTCTACCATCGCATTCGTGGTTGTCCATTCTTCCCCTTTATGCAAATTGAGTTTGCGCATAATGTGGTCTACCTCGTTGTCCATAAATTCCGTGTTGTTGAGTGCCGTGTTAGAGTTCGATATCCGGATGGGTTTTGGTTTCTTGTCGTCCCTCAGACTACCTTTTACTGGGGACTTCTCTCTTTTAAAGTCTCCCATCCTCCTTCTTGGTCTTCCGCTGTTATCGTCCTTATTTTCGTTTTTGGACCTGTTGTCAGGGGGTTTTCTGCACTCCTTTGCTAGGTGCCCCTTTTCCCCGCATACCAGGCATAGTCTCATGCTGATGCTCCTCCTCTACTCCTGGGTAGGCAGTTTTGGGAACATTCCTCGTCGATTTACTAGATCCAGGTCTATGGGGTCTCCTTGCAGAGCTGGGATAGTCTACCAGAAGGTTCCGTCCGTGTGTCGTGGGGTGTCCGGCATTCTCGGTGTATTGCCTCCTTTTTGGATCTGTTTGAGCTGGTTGACCCGCTGCTCTTGTCCTATGGCCCATTTTGCCAATGCTTTGGTGGTGGTGAATTCTTTGTTTGCTGTCACCCATGCATGTTGCAATAGTCTATTCATTATTCTCAACAGGATAGTCTGCAGAGTTGCATCGTCGTATTCCGCAGCGGTGGATGTTATGCGGAATTGGTGCCCTATATCGTTGATTGTTTTGGTTCCTTGTTGCATCCCTCCGAGTTGGTTTCTTACACTTTGCTTCCACGCAAAGTCCCAGAATTGTTCTCGTAGTATTTCGACAAACCGGTCCCAAGTCGTCCATGGTGCGGTTTATGGTATCTCGATATAAGGCCTGATTCATGTGGCTGCTCCTCCCCCTAACAGGGAGACTGCATAAAGGGTCTTCTCTTCGTCGTTTCCGGTCAGCCCTCATGCTCTGGAAGTATATCTTTAGTGCCGCCAAGAACCCCCACAAGTCTTCTCTCGCCCCAGCGAACGTTTCCGGACTCTTTATCTTGGGTTCCTGCACTCTTCTTCCTTCGACGATGGCTCTGAGTTCCCTAATCTGTTCCTCTAACATGCGTGTGTTGGCGGTTCCTCCTTCCAGATTAGTGTACACTCTTTTTGTTCTGGGGTTGTGGGTGATAATGTTTCAGTGGGGGTTTGGGCTTCCGGTGTGACCGGGCTTGCAGTTCCTGTCTGTGACTGCGCTTCTATTAGCGCTTCTTCCAGGCCGGGGAGTTCGAGGGTGTCGGTCTCCGTCGTGATATCATTGAGGGTTGCAAAGAGATACACCAAATGTTAAGGTTTGACCATCTATATCGCTCAACCAGCAACGATATAATATTTTATCTATCATGACGCCTTGCTCTCTGCTATTGCGACTACTACAAGTCCAATAGCTTTCTTGAGCTCTAGATAGGGAGAACTGACAACGAACTTTAACCATTTGGTTACTGAGGAGAGAGCGTGATAAAGGTTTGATTGATAAAGTTATAGATACGAAATAACAAAGATGGTTGCATGAAGAGCTATCCTCCTGGCCCTCCAACGGGTCCTTATATAGACCTCTTCTCGCAACCTCTAACCCTTATAGCTATGCAAGTGCGCAGCCATGTGAAACTCATAACACCATATGGGTGTTGTTATGCGAAAATTGACCAGACGCCTTAAACCAGGTTTTGAGTTATTACAGTTTGAAGTTTGTATAGCAACCATAGGGAAATTAAAAAAAGGTCAAAAAACAATTTTCGCTTTACATTTTAAAATACCTGTTCCACTATAAATGTAAATGAGTATAAAACAATATTAATTGCTTGTAAATTCAGTTTAGTAATACATGATGCAAAGAATATTCAAAAAATGTTACAATCCAAAAAGCATTTCCACCCTGATTGATTCATTATACCTTTTGGTATAATAAAGTATATAATACAACATGGGACTTATCAGCAGCTGGTTTTTGCCTCTTATTTTTAGATCCAGG
>QFET01006538.1:35195-52520 GCA_003316355.1 Tuber calosporum | reverse complement strand
CAAGCCTCACAAGGAAGGATAGATACGGGAGTCGATGAGAAGCAGTTGGTCACCCATCCTGAACAATCGGGGGACCCCTAGCTATTTATACAATCCTCCCGGTAGTTATGTTAGCCATATATATGAAGTATCCTTAGATACCATAGCCATAGTCATAGAAAGGTGAAACCCTATTTGACCCAAGAATTGTATGCCCCACTCGGGCAAATGATTCCCCGAACAATTTAGTATTCTGAGGGTGTCTAGCACTCCAACAGTAAATAGCCTTCGATCCATTAGCTAAATGAACTATGTTCAACTTGATGTAGCCCAGTTGCCAACATCTTACCGAATACTATTTGATCAGTCTGGATGTGTCTCTTTCTTCCATATTTGCACTCAGGTGCATATGTATTGGTATTATCCAGAGTCTGAGTACTCCGTGATTTTAGAGTCTAAATCTTTCACCGATGCTGAGCAGCTCTGCTATAGACACTACTTCTTGCCAGCATGAGTTGTAGTCATAAAGTAACCTCTCGGTTCTATATACTATCATATCAAATAATTTGTACCATTTCCCATATGGGTAATACAGTTCTATGAGGATTCTTTTAAGGCCTTTAGGTCTACCATCAGGAAGGACAAGTGACTCCATAATCCACCTGTGGAGTGGGTGTAGTCTATAACATAGGTATCACACATCACCTTAGTATGCTTCGCTCCAGGATTCAAATTGATTTCTGAAATACATAAAGTATCGTCTGCATATTTGAGGTGATTCTGAGCATTGCAAATCTAAAGAGAGTTTTGCAGCCTGAGAATTGAGCTACGAATGCTGGTATTACCTTTTCAACTAATTGTTTAAGCAATCTATCTCTATTCCACCAAATCCCACTGCGGTACTACATGATAAGACAGGCATCTACATGACCCAAGTGACCAATTGGCATTAAATAGTCAGAGACATGCAATTATTGTCCTCTTCTATTTTTTCTTGGAGGGCTCTATTCTGGATGGACCCAAATGAAATAATGGTTATCACTTAAGTTGAAAGGGCACTGTTATTGTGTAACTATAATAAGTGGTTGGATTTCGCCAGACAGATATTCTGGCGTGCAAATCGCATTCAGATTTTCATTCCAGCATAGGAATCCAAACTGGTTTGCCTCCATTTGTGGAAGAAAGATATTAACATAATAACATTTCACATCATCTCTCTCATGACTATCATTGCAAATTCCCTTTTGATAGTCCTTATATTGAAATCCCAGTTTTCGCAACTATGATGCAGGAGTTGTTAAGACTATTATCTTTTCTACCTCACATGCAATACTTGGAGTAGACCAGTTGGAAATTCTTTCATGATTGAGGTCTGCTGACTCACTCTAATGCTTTGCACTTACATTGGCTAATCTATATGAGGTAAGATCTATTTCTATAATTTAGTACTATGGTAGTATTGTATACATTATATATATAATAATAAAATTTACTTACTGTCTCTAGCCTTAAGGATATACTGGCATACAGTGAGCAATGCCCCCGCATTCTCTAATAGTGAGATAATCTTTTAATGTCATCCTTGAGCAGGCTTCGGTATTATCCGCCTCATGACCTATTTTACTTCTTGGGATCGGATTCGATTCCTGACCCTTTCACCCGACCCCCTCCCATCTACTACTCTTTGTAGCAGCTCCTTGCCTGACTGTAGTCTAATATTCTCTCCTCATGGCTGCTGTCTATTTTGAAGGGCCTTGTGCTCTTACTTGACTTGCAGCCTGAGAAATAAATATACCTGCAGGTGCCAGGTAAAGTAGAGGCCAGTTAGCCTGCTTTTGATATTTGCCCTCTTATTTGCAACCACCTTGGCCATGGCCTTACAGCTAGCTTCCAAGATATGCAAATGCCATGGGCAGGCTTGTATAGTAAACATTATCCTTCAAGGACATGACTAATAGTCTTTGTTCAAATTTTCCGGATAGAGAACCATCCTCGCTTCTGACTGAGGCTCTTCTCTTATAGCTTATTCACTGCTGGGGGCTTCAATGGTCCCTGATATTGGTAGTACAATGATAGACGAGTGCTTACAAGAAGATTATTTGTATAGTGGAAATAGCTTTCTTGAAATTTGCGTATGTGAACAGCTTTTGAATTGGAGATTTTTGCTAGCACTTGCCAACCCTGATTATCAACATATCTTAGTACTTTCTCTGCTACAGGTAATATAGGTTTTAGTTGGAAATTCTTACAGCAATTTGTGCAGCTCTCAGAGGTGCTTTACATGCTTTGGTACATATTTGTTTTGGGGTAGCCAATTCTGTAATGTGGAATTGTGTAGGCTGTGCTTGTATCAACAAAGGCAGAGAACTGTCAGGAAAGCTCAGCTAACAGTAGTATAAAGAATAAAGGTTCTAGAAGGCTGTTAAACTTGATTTATTGTTAAGTTCTTTTCTCTGTTGCTTGATGATCCCTTAACTACATGGGACGGCTAACTATTTATACACTTTTCCCGGCACTTATATTGGCCGTATATTTGAAGTATTCTTGGAAACTTCGACTATGGTCTAAATAGTGAGAACAAAGCATTACCTTGAAGAGGTATGACCCTGCTACAACTAATGATCCTCTAGCTTAACTAATACTCTAAAGGTGTCAAGGACTCCATCAGTAGATAGCCCTCAATTTCTTTGCCAAATAAACTAAGTTTAGTTTGATGCCGCTCAATTGCAAACATCTTACAGAATATTAAGTGATATGTCTGGATAGTTGGCTCTCTTGGATATTGGCACTCATGTGCAGATGCATTCAGATTATTGAGAATATAAAATACGTAATAGATCAACATGGAAAAATTACTCTATGTTCTTTACACTAAGGCTGAGTAGTCTGAATTTGACCTGACATCGTGCCAGCGTTGGTTATAGGGAATATAGTCAACTCCAGGAGCTATACACTATCATATCTTTAGGCCTAAAAACCTAATACCTTATCCCATATATCAAATATCAGGTTCCCCCTTTCAAGCTTCGTCTCGAAGTAATATAACCTTTTGGTACTCCTTCTAGTAGGGTTAACAAACCTTCTATGATAACTTGGCCATAGCAGGAAAAACCTTTCTGTAGGTGCTACTTAGCCCAACCTTGGTATCTCCGGATTTTCCCTATGAAAATCTACTGCCAATTCTTAAGCATGCTGTAAGTGCTCAAGGCCTTTCTAGGTATTCTCCTCTTCAGAATATCCTTCCTACTTAACCAAGTATTGAGGTTCCGGGATTGTTTGTGAATCTGCTCTGAATCTTCACTCATATAAGATTATTTTACTATTAATGATTTTTTCCAACTCCCATCCCTGGTCACCTTCAACATCTTGTAGATTCAGGGCAGGTTGTTCTCGACCAGGTCCAATGGATATTTTGTATAGCTCGTGTTGCAATACATGGAATACTAGATAGAGATTCCCTTGTTGTAATATTTCCAATTTGTAGGATAATTCTCCTTGTTGTTCCAGGATTTTGAACAGACCATATAATTTTAGCTCTAACTTGTTGGATAGTCGCTTACTGCAGATATTCAATGTGTTTAGCTTATCCAAAAGGCCAATTTTCAAGTCAGGTTGACTGCGAGCCTTGCGGTCAGAGTACTTGTTCATCCCTTCAAGAGTCTTCTCAAGTAATTCCATTGCCTTTTCATGTATCGCTTTCATCTACTGACCACATAAAGCAGTGCTAAGTTTCTGAGCTTCTTGCTCCTTCTTCTATTCAGTTTGAGGATCGTAACTTTAGTTTGCCAATAAAGGGGTTAATCCATGTGTGCTTGTTACTGAGATGTTTAGGCATACTCAGCTAATGGTAGAAGGTGTTACCAGTCATCCAGATTGAAGTGGACAAATATCAGAAGATGGCCTCCCAGCACTTGGTTAACTCGTTCTGGTTGTCTATCAGTTAGTGGATTGTATACAGGAAAACATTCTTCTTTTTATGCCTAATGTCTTGTACAATAATTCCTAAAAGTCTCCTGCAAACTTTGTACCCATATCAGGGATGATATATGTGGATAACCCAGGAAGTTTACAAACTTCTTTGATGAACACAGTAGCAACATCTTTTGCTGTCTCATTTTCTTTCAAACTAATAAAGTGTGCCATTTTTGTAAACTAGTCGACTACAACCATGATCTGCCTGAATGCTTCAGACATGGGAAGTTGTATATTAGAATCTACCGAGGAAGAGGCCCAAGTAGCATACGGTACCTGTAATAGTTGTAGTAGGCCAAAGTGTCCATGTATAGGGCCTTGGCCTTTTGGCACTCTGTACAGGATCGTACATAGTCATTTTCCATTTAGTAATTCCTTTGCAGGAAAAGTCTCTAGTTAAAATTTCTAGAGTTCTTTCTTGACCGAAGTGTCCTGCAATTCTTGAGATATGACATCCTTTTGCAATATTGATTTGCAGATTTTCGTCCTGTGGCATATATTGGCGTTCTTTGTAGAAAATCATTCAATCAATTAGGGTCTATTATTTTAGCATTTCATTACCATTATCTTGTAGACATTGTATTTCCTGCTTCTCTGCGCATCCACTCTGGATCATCCTCAGACTTCTCTTCTACCCTTGCCATAAACTTGATATCAAACTTCTTGAAATTGAATTCTATCATTTCATAAAGTTCTCTCTCTTCAATTTTTTCCATCATCATCAGATCGATGCAGTCTTATTTGTATACCTGAGGAGCCTTATCGGTAGACTTTACTAGAAGGATTTTACACCTCTTCTATAGTCTGCATCTACTACTCCGGCTCCAATAGAAATACCATACTTGACTGCAAGTCCACTTCCGGATGCAATTCATGCATATTTTCTGATTGGTAGTCCTATGGCCAATCCTCACCATATGAACACTTGCCCCTTTGCAGGAACTATATACTCTTCAGTACTGTATAAGGCATGACCTGCTGCTAGCTTGGAACCTCGAGTTGGGTTTCTTACTTCCAGTTGAGGCCTCTTAACTCTAATTGAATTATTCCTTTTCTCTTATGGCAATCCTAGTTAGAGCTTATCTGAGTTTTCTTTACCACATAAAACAGAAACTACTAACTTTAGGTTATCAAAGAGGTTTTTAAAGTAGTGAGACTGAAGTATAGCCTACTTGGCATGCTCAGCTCCCTCCTCAGGGTAGTTCTCTAGCTGTCTACTTAAAGCATCCAGTTTGCTTCCTTTTGTCCCTCGTCGGTAAACGATTTTAATGATCAAATCAGTAAGCAGTTGAGCTCTTCGGAATTGTCTTGCTGATCAGGACTTTGTTGTAAGGAAATATTGAAGGTTTTGATGGTCCATATATAGAGTGAAAGGATCATTAGTCCTAGCAAGGTAGTGTCGCCATTCATCTAATGCAACTAATATTGCTGATAATTCCTTATCATGAATATCATAGTTGCGTTTTGCAGGAGTCAGCCTTCAGGAATGGAATTCATCTGGATATAGCTTTCTATCCATATACTGACATAGGACACATCGGTGTGCATAATCGCTTGCCTCAGTTTCCACCACTATCTTTCTCTCAGAGTCAAAGTGAGATAATATGAGAGCTGTAATAAACTGTCGCTTCAGCTCATAAAAAGCTGTTTGTTCTCTCACACCATATGTAAAATCCTTTGAACTTCCTTTTAGTAACTCAGTTATTTGTGTACATAATGCAGAAAAATTCTTTATGAATCGTCAGTAGAAATTAGCGAATCCCTTACAAATTTGAATGTCCTTTACACAGGTAGGTTGTTTTCTAGCCTTAATTGATTCAAACTTGTGGTTGCTCATGATGACACTGTCCAAAGCAATTATATATACAAGGAACTTCACGGATTAATCATCAAAGGTACATTTCTCTAGTGATATTACTATTCGATACTGTCATAACCTTTCCTGTCCCTTTTTAGATATATGACGTGATCCGTTTCCGGTTTGGAGTATATGAGTATATCATCGATATATGCTACTATTTTGATCAAGAGAGCTTTTAAGGATCATAGTCATAATACACTAGAATATTGCTAGTGCATTAACCTGCTCAAATAGCATGACCTTGTATTTAGATAGGCCATATCTTGTGCGAAATGCAGTTTTCTATTAATCATCCTCTTGTATACGGATCAGATGAAATCTATTATTAAGATCCAGGTTTATGAAAATAATGGCTCCTTCGATACGGTTGCCTAATTCCATCATGAGAGCAAGTGGGTATTTGTTGTAAATAGTGACTTTGTTTAGTTCTAGGTAGTGAACTACTAATATGAGTGGTTCATCTGACTAGGGCACAAAGAGGATCGGAGCTCCTACAGGTGATTTGCTGAGAGAGAATCTCCCTTGTTTTAACATATATTTCAGATATGTTCGCAGTGCTCTTAAGTGCTTTTCCAGGAGGAGATAAATTGGTCTCCAACTGGGTTGTGCATCTGGTTTGATGTCTATAACATGATTGAAGGTCTGATGAGATGGTTGTTTCGCCACTGTTGAAGGGCGGAAAAGGTGCTTGTACTATTGGTCTTGTGTGGGTAGTTTATTGAGGAGAATTTCTTCCTCATCATCTACTCTAGCAATTCTTCCTATAACTACTCCCTCAAGATCTTCCAAAACTTATTCATCTCATTCGATTGATATTCCTTGATCCTCCGGTAAGAGATGAAGCTGATAGCAGGAGCCTCAAAGTTCCAGCTTCCCAGATTGTGAATTCCTTTCATTGGATGTTCGTTATTCTACAACAGGCATGGAACTTTTATTCCATAGTTTAAAGTAGGTTTGATTTTGCATACAATTTTTGATAATAACTTGTTTTGCCCTATTTTTACATGAAGGGGACAGGTATAATTTCTTCCAGTACAGAATTCATTCCAATTGTAACCCAGGATTGAGATACGATCCTGGTGTGATTTGAAAGGATTTTTCAATTCCTTTATCAAATTTTTGTCTATAACAAGAATGTTGGATCCTGAGTCTAGTAATACTTTTATGCGATAGCGTTTCCCATCTATAATAATGTGTGCACTTCCTTCAAGGCATTAGTAGCTTTTAGGATCCTTGTAATTGCGCTTTTGTCGCTTATGCAACAGTGTTATATCAGTTAGTCTTTACTTATAACATATTGTAGTTAGTTAGCTTTGGTATTTGTAATAAGGACAGCCTCATTTCGACCAGAGAGGTCTCCGCAAATGAACCAGAACACATAAATTCATAACAATTAAGATTCTGGATGGCTAACTATAAGCAGTCTTTACCGCCCGCCGAGAGGTTCCCAAAAAATTCAAACTAGTATCAATATGGGAGAAACTGTTAAACCATCATAATTACGCAATAAAGAACATATACTTCTTTGTCATCTTAGCAGGATAATGACCTAAAGGAGTAATAATTTGGGAAAATAATTTTTATTTCCAAAAAGAGCATAAAATTCCAAAAATGTTAACAGTTACTGAATTTTAAAAATATTATCCGGAAATGGTAATATTAGTAAAACTAGCTCTGTATTTTTGAAGCAGAGAGACTCAGTTGCCACAGGGTAGGAGATTCGCATTTTAAGTGTTACAACAGTGGCCATACCCCCTTCTCCTATGACTGGTAGTATGGTATATAAGGGCTACCAACAGCCTCTTTCCTTGAGGGCTTAGGCAGACCGTTATTCAGCCTTGGATAACTACTCTTAATTCCTACAGCTTTGAGCCGGAGGAGGCTTTGCTTAGAGCCAGGCTTCAGTGGGAGTTTAGGGTGAAGGTTTTCTCAAATCTCCCTTTCCCAGGTGGGCATCCAGTAAATTTGCAAACTGGGTGTAAGATTTGCAAAAGGTAGTAATTCTACTTCAGAGTGAAAACAAGTGTAAAACAACTCCCCAGCCTATTGTGATCCCAATTTTGATTCTGGTCACTATTGCAAGTGCCCTGAATACCCAATCGCTATTCCTGTTGGTGCCTTAGGAGATATCTGTGTCTGATTATTCCTATACCTGAGGTGGTGGCTCACGCTATATGTGATTCACCTTTGATTTCACTTTGCTTATTGTGAGAGTGACTGTCTGTAGTTGATGAGGGAATTTTGGTTAGTTCTTTGTTGGTTATTTTGCGAAGGCTCTTCGTAACAGAATTTCATTTCAATATTTTGATCACGTGTAGTTGTTGAGGCCACAATTGATATTAACCTTTTATACCTTTCGCTCATATACCACATCCTATAGAATTTGATCATAAGCATTGTTCCAGTCTGAATGCTTCTCTTTGTTGTTTCCTATGGCCTTTTCCGCTAGATTCACCTTCACAATTTTCTATCGTGAGGGATTGTTTTTTCTTTTCTGGTTGGTATATCCTTGTTTGGTGTTGACCCCTTTACTAGTGTTATTGGGTTTTCATTTGGATGACCAGTAGTCGAGGGTTCTCCTTTGGGTAGTTTCCACCATTCCAGAAATTCCTCCTCTTGTCTGCCAACTTTGCGTATAGTTTTTATCCATTCCTTATCAGAGGAGAACTTCAGATACGATTACTATAAGGGAAATTCTTCTGGATGTTTGCTTTACACTCGCACCCTCCAACTGATTCCACTAAATGCAGTCTAGATGTTAAGATTTTCAAGGAGAAGAAGATAACGGTTAATTTTCCCTAATTGATGACTTTAGTCATTTCATCTAGGGCTCATCATTCCTCCTCAATGCTGATAATTGCTTCGTAATATCTTGGTACAAATGATCCCTTGTGGAATAGTCCGGGTCTCAACTATATCTACCTAATCCACTGCCCACCTTTCTGTATTTCTCTGAAATGGGTGCCACTCTGTTCCAGATTGTTTCCTCAGGACAAAGAGTATTCGATGTGCATGATTTTCCCACTATGTAGGATTGCGATCGATCGTATCTTCCCATGCTACCAAGTAATTTCCATCTTCTTTCTTGTCGTTTCATTCATTGAATTATGGTGGTTCCACTATTCGGTTTGCGGGTTTGGGAGTCCACTAATACATTATAAGAACGCCAGAGTGAATTTGTCCTCTGGTACATTGTGTCTGGGAATAGATGGTACATGGGTAACTCATTCCACCCTGCCGCCCTTAATGCCCCATTCATCCTCTCTACTACTATTAAACCTATCATTATCATCTGGGTCAGGTGCATCACTAAGGTTACCTGATGGTGGTAGCGGTGGTAGATTGTTTCCTCTATAGTTATGTTCTTTTCCTTTAGCCTTTTTAGGGTTCGATGCTGAAGCGTTTGTTGGAACTGTACCCTCATCAGGAATTATAGGCTGTAGGTGATGATTGGATAGCCCTGGATCATCGTCACTAAGTCCATACTGAGCCAGCAGTGCTAGTAGTTTGTCAGCCAGTTGGACTACATAAGCATTCAAATATGCCTTCATACCTTTGCTCTGTTGTTATTGTTATTGAGCTGCAATTTTTTGTTGGTCATTCATTCTCCATGTCCATTCCTGTTCCTCTGGATTGAATTTAGTATCCAGGTCTATTAGCAGATATTCCAGAATACGATTTTAGTTTCCAATACATTAGCCTGTTGCTCCAGTTGAGCCTGTAGCTGTCAGATTTCTGCCTGAATCTGGGTATGTAACCTTTGCTGCTCCTGTTTAGTATCACTTCTCAATTTTCAGTTGCGTAACGTTCTTCCTGTATGTCAGCATCATTGATAATATCACCTCTGGGCATACTGCTCTGCAATAATTCTAGGAATGTAAACCCCTGTCTGACCTCCTGTGATAGTCCTGAGATCGCTATGTGATTCTCAGCTGCACTTTCTCACCTAGATCGGTCCAGGGAGCATAATGCTTGGACCATATTTTGCTGCAATTTATCTTACATATTGACAAGCGTCTTGGTTTGCTTAGCACCTTTTTGAAGTGTTGATAGTGGACGACCCTAATGTCTAATGGGAGAGCTGGTCCAGCCTCTGGACGAAATTAAGGATACTGAAGGGGTATATTTGTTATAATCCTCTTCAATCATCTGGTCTGGTACCAAAGGACCTGTAATAAGTGTATTATTGTGTGCCATAACTATGGCAGCTTGCTTAGATTCCTACATAGTTTAGTGAACCTGTATGGTACAACTATTGAAAAAATAAAAAAAGAAGAAGCCCTATTTGTAATGGCTCCCTAGGTGTATCAGGCACCAAGAGGACTGTGTCATAGTACATTATAACAATAGTAACTCAGATCCCAAACTGTCAGGACTTCAAATGAGTATTACAACCTGGAGATCCTGATAAGTTATTTAACAGCTGTCGATTACTATATCGCCAGCCTTGCTAAGTCCTAGACCTACTTGCTGTGGTTTCGTGCAAACTGAAAAGAAGGTACTGCTTAACCAAGTATATTGAAATCTCTGTCTGTCGAAATCTGCCCATGTCTATGCTCCAGAGGTGCAGCCTTACATACATGATCTAGCTTTTCCAAAGCTTTCCATATCCTTCCATATGAATTCCAATCAACGGATATAACCAAGTTCTGCTTGTAAAGTCCTTCTATAAAATAAATGCCTCATCTACCTAAACAGTACTGCAAATAAAATATGTATCATTCTGATAGAAAAAACAAAACATCAAACTTATTGAGTATCAGCCTAATACATGAAACCTAACATAAAACAAACTAAGTATCTATCAGCAAAAATACTCTTTACTCCGGGCGGATTATATCCGCGTCTGGATATACGTTATCCTCCTGATAACTCCCCTGCCACCTTAACTTCAGTGTGTTCTTTGCTTTACATCTCTTGCGTCTGGTGCGTCCCGACAAGTCGATTTACTTCCCCATCTTCTAGCTCTATCCTTAATCGTCCCCTAACTTATTTTCTTGTCTACCAGCCTCCTGCTTACCCTTGCTAAACTGCCTGCATCCTGGTATGCTCTCGTCACCTTTCGACTTCCAGCAGCCTAGATCTGTTCACTAATATTTCACAATGCTCTATTCTTCATCTACGCTCCAATCTAATTTTCTTAACTCGTTACTATTCACATAACATCGGGTGCCTGATTGCGGACTCTATCCGCTGGCTTACTCCATCCGTTGGCGTACTATTCTTGGCATTTTCATGATTGCATTTCTATTGCCATTCACTAGTATTATCTGCAATGTGTACATAGAATAGTTTACCTTTCATTAAATGTCTGTGGATTAATCATGTATTCATGCGGCCAAGCTGAGGCTGGACACGGTGAATGGGATAACCACCTCTTGTGTCAGGCTTAAACTCAGCTGCATGTATATATATTATTTATTATTAGTCCACAAATTCATGTTAATCATTGAGTACTCGCATGGGCGAATAGAAGCAGGACATCTTGCTTGGTCATTGCCATACTAAGTGTCCAGCTTCAATACGGCAGCATAAATACTGTACAATATTATGTAGAATTGTTTAATATTTTTTATATATTTCATTAAACGTCTGCAGATCAATCCTATGATTCACTATCCATTGCCTCTCTCAATTAGGAATAACATGCACATGTCCAATCACTGCCCCTTTACTAACGTTTCGCATATATCGACCACTAAGCTAAATGTCAACTCATATATGTCAGCTTGTCAAGTGAAATCTCCCTGCATTGATCAGATAGAGTACGCATACCAATGCCAGTTGATGGACATCTGCTGCCTTGCTTAGAACATTTCTTTTCTTGAAAAGAACTAAAATCACACCAGCGTATATCCTGGTATATCGTTATATTTCTCCTCTCCGCCTGTTTGGACCCATATCCAATCCTTTGCGGGATTGCCGTTGCTGAAGGCCTTTGCTACAGGGCAGTGGGTGCGGTGGATCAGTAACCTGTCAGTTTCGTGAAAGAGAGTAACAGGAATTTCAAGCTGCGTAAATCACTTTAGTGGAAGTGATTCTAATTCATTAGGGTCAACTAGTAGCTAAGGGCTGTCGGCTCTAGTCTTCTTGCTAAAACATAGCATCTCCCCCAACATGTTGGAATAATCGATGCCATAGGCTCAGGCTACCTCAACGAGGGTACTGATATTGTTCGTATGGCCTTTAAGAACTCGCCAAGGTGCTCTCCAGCTCGACGAAGTCAGCGTTCCCATCCAGCTCTTTTCTATTACTATCAGATCTTCTCTTTTCGAAAGTGCTTCACTATTCGGCAACCTCATTCCTAGAGCGTGCTGGTGGCCATATTGCGACAACATCGCTCGCGCAGTAATATTCTTGTTTGACCTACAGTCGCCGTCTTGACTCTAATCCTGTTGTGCCACCTTGCCGATTTTGGTAGAATACATCGATATGGACTCAAAATGCTGTACATGTGAAGTAAAGTGACTCAGGTAGTATATCTTGTTAAAGTTGAAGAGAGTCTCACACCGGATCAAATCCGCTCCATGATTTGACCTTTCAAGCCTCACTTTATCCGATTGCCAACGGGGTTTAGCGGCAGAGCTGTAGCGGAGTTCTTTAGCACGCTGATTCGCCAGTTGTTCCCTTAATTCCCGATCCTGACGATTTGCCTCTGTACAGGTAGCCTTCGAGGTACCGAACTCAAGGCAAATGTTTTTTGTCTGCTGAAATGTCTGCAGATACCGTTCTATATAGGAAATTGTATTGTGTGAATAACTGAGATATTGGTCCATGAGAGAGAGGTCAATGAGTGTGCTTAAATAGTTTAAAGCACTCCTGAAATCACGATGCTAAGAACTGTACAGATTTCGCAATGTGGATGCTAATGCAGCCGAAATACTTTATCTGATTTTGCGCATTTCATTTCCCTACCATTGTGTGACATCACGATAGGCTTTTTTGGTATGCTGAATTCGGGATAAGGCGGAATTCCTATTTAGGCATCGTCGCATGCCTGGTGTCGTTTATATTGTTCCAGGAACCCTTCTACCTATTCCATCAAATTTTTGAATATGAAGAGGTAGATATTTTGTAAAAGGTCTGGCTTTTGCAGGTCACTGGGGTTTACCCAGTTGAGTCCCTTGAATACATTGTTTCCTATTTTCACGGCCACCTGCTGAGAGTATTCTGCTATTCTGGCCGCTGCTGCTGATTCATGCCTTAAGGCTTGCTCTCTATATAGAACTTAGTTGTGGGTTTCATACATCTTCCACAGATTGTCACCGAGTTCCTTACATGGAACCTGAGATTTTGGGCACCACTTGCTGCTGATTCCATGTAAGGCTATTTGTTCAGTATGATCGTCAATCCAGGCCGACAAGATAGGAAAAGAAAGACATCTTTTGCCGTCTGCACAATCCATTACAGTTCCTTCTTGGGCAACATATTGCAATAGTGCAATGAAAAGATTGTAGACAGCCAGCAGGGCATCCGTATTCATCTGGAACTGGGCTTCGTCGGCCCAGGCTGATTCACCAGTCAACTTTGGCGGCATACGAAGCAATGCAAAAAGCAGGATTGGCATCTTGACTGGGCTGTTTCTCATCTGTAGTAGGATATTGCCGATCGTCATGTACACTTGCCAGGCTTTCTTATCTCCAGAGATATTGGTAATATGAGTCTGGTCTGACAATCTGATAATGGATACTACTGTTGAACTGGCGGGCAGAGCTTTCATACTTAAGAACAGAATGCACTATTAGCACTTGAAGCATCTGCTATTGGAAACTTGTAAGAAGGCAATCCATAGCTGTATATCTGACGACCAGTCCGCTGTATGCATCTCTGAGTATCAGCGCTCCGCACTCGTATCATATTACTGAACAGGTGCGTAGACCAAATCTGATCTATACCCGACCTGGCAGATCAGGTAGAGGACGCAGCTAATGATATTCTGATAATAGAAAGTTGTTGCATGCTGACTGTCATCGATTATGGCTTCCGCCCATTCCAGGTACTCGTCAAATGGGTTGAGTACGTCGAGGTATTGCTACAAGGTATATCCAGACAGGAACATTCTGCTATCTCTACCACCCAAGCCTTGTGCAAAATACGCTTCCATTTGCAGCTTCAGTACCTTGCTCCGGACTAACCAGCACGCTAAATCAAAGTCTCCTTCGGATAAGAAAGGGCTCCATGTGTCATCCGTCATAGACTTATTCAGCTGTGTATAACCAGCAACATCATCGAGTGCTCTGCAAGCATCAGGAAGGTTTTCCTGACTCGATGGGCGCTTGCGGACTGGTGGGTGGGAATTGGCATCCGGATCTGAATCGTTCTGCCAATTGTCATCTACCTTATCACTCACTAGGTGACAATCTGGAATCTCCAACCTGTGATCACAGTCTAGTCAGAGTAACTCTGATTGCGGTTTTCACCAAGTAAAAAAGTAAGCGGCCCCGATACGGCAGGGTCTGCAATTGCATGAGGGATAGAACGTTAGAAAGATTCATAGTCTGAAGGTGCCTTTCGTATGCAGTAGTCTGTTGAGTGCGTCGCCTGCAATAAAGACACCTTATTGTGCTTGAGACCATCGCGATTGTGTATTGTGTTTCTCCTACAAGTGGTCGAGTGGAATACGGATAAACTGACAAACGGAGACTGACTGCATCTAACTTACTCTTTCAAAGCCAATGGTAGATTTCTTTTAAGTGTTGACTCATGGGAAGGTTCAAGTTTATTGAGTAGAATAATGGACGAGTCCGGACGTTCCAGCAGTCGTGATCCAGTATTCCCTGTTAACCTCTGAAGCTAAACCTGTTTTAGGTTGAGGCCCTAGTTCTCACTGCTAACCAGATCATGAGGGCCTGGAGTGGTTTAGCAAGATCTTGGCCTTCGGGTCATAGATTGTCTGCTGCTCCTTTGCGGCTCTGTTCCGGCTTAAAACTTTATCTAAAGCTTTCGCTTCCTTGTGTCAGTGGATCATGTGACTTTCAAGATTCAAGATATCAATATTTCAAGTTTGTATAGGGTACAATCCTATAAACCCCAGTAAACCGTCCTCATGCGGCCTATATAAGCACTCACTTCCCCCTTATCCATCTGCTCTCCATGCTACTTTTCTAAATGACAAATACATCCTTCAGGATCTGCTCACCCACTATGACAAGACGCACAAAGCTCGACACAACCTTTCATATGTCGGCACTATTACTAGTATATCATCAGCTCGATTCAGTACTATCCATTATAATATACTAAGCTAACTACCTTCTTGCAGCCATTTGTCATCCGTAGAACTCCCTTTATATCTCTTTCTCGTCCGATACACCCACTGCATTTCCATCTTTATTTCGGGTGTAAACCATTTTCCCATCATCCCCCAGGCTACCAGCATCCACTCGGAGACATCTTTCATTCGCTGAAAGATCATTTTTAGAAAATTAAACATCACTTTCGGATCCATCAACCACAAACCCCTGACCAACATTTCAATGGCTTCGAAAGTTGGACTCACTTACCCAAAATCACGGTTCCATTAAAATGATAGCAATATCAGCTTGTGTAAGTGTGCTCAAGTACCGGGTGTGGTCGTCATGTGCACCCGAACAGGCTATCCAAACGAGCACGCCAAGCTTTGTAAAAATTGAAAAAATTGAAAAAAAAAAGCCTGAAGTTTCCCGGCACTTGCTTCAGAAACCTTTTCTTTTTTTTCTTTTTTATTGCTTTTTCACCGAGCAAATCTATGAGCCCTCACCGACCATCACCTATCAATTTTGGCATGAACCCTAGGACTCGAGTATTGCACAAGTACAGGTATTCAATACTCGAGTATCACACCTCGACAGATCTGTGCACTTCTCAGTTGCATCGTCATTTCCTTCCACACCACCACTACCACACCACAGCTGCCCCCCGAGATGTCCCTCGTGTCACGCCTCGCTGTTAGGGTCCGCCCATCACCATTCCCCCTACGCCGAAAATTGCCATTATTATTATTACCAATTACTAGATGTCTACATCATTCCCCAGCAAATTCTGCAACCCCACTTCCAATAACAGCTCACGGCCCGCCACCGAAACCACCGCTCCCGGCAGCAAGCGAGATACGTGAACTACGGAGGCAACAGAAAGCCGAGAGGGATAATCCGGGGAAGAGGTTCTGGAAAGAAGTGTATGTCGAGAAGCGGAGTGGTAATTCCCCCATCTTTCCTTAATTTTCTGGGGTACTGGGGCTGATATGTTAAAGACGGACTTGCGATACTCCTCGACGAACAGCCTCTCCGAACACCACTCAAGAAACCGATTGTCGTTCCCGGGAGAAAGCCATTGCTCGCCTATTCAATCGCTCTTGAATGGAGTCTTCTACACACCGCAAAAGATGCTATTACGAAACGTTATCGAATGCCACTCACCCAGCTCGCCGCACGGGTAATTGACATGCACGAGCCAAACACCTCAACGCCTTCTCGGGATACCACCATCTCAAACGTCATGCGTTACCTCCACACCGACACATTGATATTTTTTGCTCCTACAACACCCGAGAATCACCGCCACCCAAACGAGAAGACTCTCCGGGAACTCCAGGTCGCGGAGGCAGAGCCTGTTGTCGGGTGGCTAACAACTGTCCTCTGGCCTGGCACGAAAATTGCCTACAACGACGGAGATTTAGGCTTCATGGCTACGGCGCAGCAGCCGCCCGAGACGGTGAAAGTTGTAAGGGAATGGTTGGAGGGGTTGACGGATTGGGATTTGATTGCGTTGGAAATGGCGACATTGTCGAGCAAGAGTTTGTTGATTGGTGCGAGGTTTGTAGCAGAGTGGAGTTCCGACGTTGGGGTTGGAGAGAAGTGTTGGGGGATTGAGGAAGCGTCTAGGGCTGCCAGCGTTGAGGTCAGGTATCAGACTGAGATCTGGGGAGAAGTCGAAGATACCCATGATGTGGATAACGAGGATGTAAAGAGGCGGCTGGGAGCTGCTTGGTTGATGGCTCTGGGAGGGGAGAAGTGAATCCCCCATGATACACAGTTTTCTGACATCTATATCACACTAGGCATGCATACCCTCAAGGTCTTGCGGGGGAGATTGCTGGTAATTTTGTTTTTCTAAAACCTGACCTAATTTTCCTTTTTCCCTCTTGGTCGTACTTTTTTTCTGTATTTCTTAGCTATGCTCCTTTTCGAGCCCACTGGTCATTACGGATCACTCATACTTTAGTCATGCTAGGTGTTATAATAATAGTATGTACGGTACATTAGTTTGCCACCCTCCTTCAGGCTATTGAGGGCTCCATTGGTGAAAGACCATTTGGCCTATGGATACGAAAGGCGTGTGGGTCATGCAAATGATCAATCCGACATCATCAGGCGATACCGTTATCATGTCGATAGGGGCTCTTATATAATCGCATCCTACGTTTCTAGATCAGGAGCCAAAAGGGCCACGCAGCAGGAGAGATAGAATTCTGGTGTTTTCAACCCCACCCGATTCAGGCAAATCGGGCATCCCACATATCATACTCACTTTTT
>QFET01006538.1:0-35172 GCA_003316355.1 Tuber calosporum | reverse complement strand
TTTTTTTTTTTTTTTTTTTGCTCCCAAACTACTCTGACTTCACCCCAGAGTAAGATGCCAGCGCTACGATCGATCATTAGCCAACCATTCGGAAACGCTGTATCATACCCGAATAGGGCAAGAGAGCTGAGAAATGCATGGCCCCAGAGTTTAGAAACCGTGTGCCGTACTTGCCCTCGTACATAGCTTTTTTTTTTTTTTTTTTTTTTTTTCTTTCTTACCTCTTGGGGAAGATACAGGTATTGTCCCTTGCAAATTCCCGTCATCATGACCTAGTGAAGCGATATGGCATTCCTATCACTGGATCTCAAAGCCAAGTCTTATCGTCCAAGTATATATCATACTTATTTCGCACCTCTTCCTATACTATACCAAGAGCTAGCCACCTTACGCCTCAAAGAAAAAATGAGAGGATTCAAGTTTTTGGGAACCTCAGTACGATATGTATGATGACAAATAAGATGCTATAGCGTCACTTCCCATCACTCGATCCTAGATTCCCAGATTCCCAGGTCACGCGTTAAGATCCATGCTAGGTTGATGAAATGCGAAAAAGGTACGATACACCCTATTCCATCACAGGTTGTCCGCGCGGATCGTGTCGATTGTATCATAGGGCTGGTTGAAGATATTCCCACTGGAAAAAGAAGCTTACTCACACCCACCCGCTTTTGCTCCTCCAGCCGTGTACTTTACGAAAAAAGGCCAGGGCGATATCATATCATACGGTATCATACGCAGGATAACATGTCTGCCAGCCACACCGTAACCTACGTAGCCTTCGGCCAGATCACTCACTCACTTCCTTCCTTCCTTCCTCCAACATCACAAGGGGGAGGAAAAGAAAAAACTTTGCGCCCTTCCAGGTGAAATTGTGAGCTTTTTTCGTGACGTCCGGGGGCTAGCGGGAGGTATCCCACTTTCGGATGGTGAATCGTTGTAAGCTAGTCGGAGGCAGGTAAACGTCTGGTCCGCTTTTGAAATGGTGTTGTTCTATAAGTTATATCATACGAGTAGGGTACATTCATGAGGGAAAAATATGTTTATATGATAATATTATACATGGTAAACTAGGCTAATCAATATCTATGGTAGTCGCCCCCCCCCCCTTCTACACTACCGTAATAAATGTCTTACTGGCGTTGTGGGGTAGTTATGATAGTATCATACGTGGACTACGGTAAAAGCATAACCCATACCTCATCCCAGCTAAGCGGTCGCGTCCTTGTGTCCGGTGTCATGAAAGCTCCGAAAGCTCCTTTTCGGCACCATCGAATATTGGGCAGGGCCGGAGTGGTGAGTGTTTGGTGGTGTACTACCGGTACTTACTGTCTTTTGTCCGTTCGTTGTCGAGAACCTGGTGGATTTTTGCCACAAGTTTCTGTTTGAATGCCGCAAGACCCCCTCCCCTGGTGGGTGACATTTGCAAAAATAGAGATGGTGCATGATAGAGGTAGTATGTGGTGGCGGTGGTGTTTTCACCAGTACGGTATATAATAAAAGGGGCGCTTTTCACAGGGTGGAGAAGCCATGCTTCTGAAATCCCAAGCTGGGTATATACACACCAGATGAGATCCGATCAGAGTTGATTTAAGGCACAGACAGATTGGCCAAAACTGGGGTCGGGACATGTAAGATAAGTAATAGTATTCAGTCCGTTGTAACCATTTTTGACAAATAAACAGGTACGGTATGCGACCTTGAATGGGGGGGGTGGGTAGGCCCAAAGAGATCAACGTGGAGGTAGACCCGCCTTGTAGGAATCGAATGAAGGGGGAAGAAAGCTAATGAAGAGTGTTGTTGTTTCTTTCATAGTTGAGCATATTACGATAAATTTTCTATTATCATAGGATGAATGTTTTCCCTTTTGGAAGAGGATCTGCTCCGGGATCTTGACAACCTGATGAAATAAGATGATGATATTTCCACTATCCATTCGTTTATAATATTAAGAGGGAGAGTGTGTAAAGCTTCTCTTGTCTAAACGGGGTTTCTAGAGCACTGGCTGGGATTTTTCCTGTATGATAGGAATAAATCTATGGACCATAAAAAACAAAAAACAAAGACAGGGTGGAGAAGCTTTGTGTTACCGGACCCGAAATACCCATACACCCGAGTACAGTACGGTACGAGTACAGTTTGGGCATTGAGTGCCGTTTTGAAGCAAGCACCTATCATAGAGCTCAGCGTGAGCCCCCACCCCAGCTGCCAAGTTCTCATTGGCCAGATCCGATAGCCGTTGCCCATATCATCAGTAACTCTCCGGACTGGGTGTTGTCGTTCTATGCAGAAGGGAGGGTGTGACAGAGAAGGAACATAATAGTGACTGACGGCGTCCTATAACTTGACCTACAAGTGTGGCCGATAGATATAGAGGTCACGTGAAGTCTGATAAGCAAAAGTGGTATGTTGCAAGGATTATTTGTGAAGGGACGTCGTCGGTGCCAGACTTCGCATGACAGGTACATCTATCGGCCGCACTTGTATGTAGGCGAGAGTGCCAGGAGAAATCGGGAAACAATTCCTGCTGATCGCACAAGGGTCATGTTTTTAGACTCTTTTGGACGCGCCCGGGTAGGGGTTGTGGATCTCCGAGGGGCATAGGGAAGTTTCTGAGGGCCGTGATATAAGAAGAGAGATTGACAATGTTTCTTCAGTCGTATTGTGGAGATATGAACGCGGCAACTTGTGTCAATGGGTTACAGGGCAGTTCTGGGATGAGGGTGATAGGTGGTGGTTACAGGGATCAAGTTATTCACCTTCATCCATTCTCCTAATTTCCCGTGTTGAGGGTTCGGTGGTGCCGCGAGATTAGTATGATATCACAGAAAGCGGCCAAAATATGAGATGTGTTGATTTTGCTAGATGGACCAAACCGTGGCATTATCGTGCTGAATACTGCCTGGCTCTTGCTCGTAGATTTATAAGAGGCTGGACTAGACTCCAAGGATCGCTGAATCTAGTGGAGGGCCTACCTTTTGTTTATACGAGTAGTTTCCTAGCCAAGGAGCTAAGCCAGGTGGGGGTGACCCCGTCTTTGAATTGCCTTGCAATGGGGAAATGTTCCCTGTAACCACCAATGATGTTATGTGTCGGATTTGGTATTTAGTATCGCTTATACCCCCCCGTATCTATCAGCAAGCCTCTAACTTAGTACGCTTGAGGAACCGGGAGATACTATCCAGCATTTCTTTACTTCGTTTTTTACAGTAAATCGGTTGGGGGGGGCTTGGGCTGAGCACGATAGAACGGAGCATAAAAAGCCCCGTTGAGCTCCTCAAATGATGGGAGGTGACGCAGACCCAGAAACACAGAGTACACCGACACACAATAAACAGAATACCTGATGTCTAACAAGCCTATTTTCCTTGCAACCCACCCGAGGTCGTGCTCGACAGCTTTCGAAAGGGTTATGATGACTAGGGAGGACTTGAGGTGTGTGCATGAGCCGTTTGGCGATTCTTTCTACTTTGGCGGAGAGAGGATTGGGGAAAGGTTCTTGGGGAAAGAACACCAAGGCATCAGGGACAAAAGTGGATTTTCTGAGACCACCTACCGAGACGTGGTCCGCGAGATTGGGGATGGGAAAGAAGATGTTTGTGTCTCCCCCCCCGCAGCAGCTGTCCGGCATTGGGATATTTTACCAATTGAGTTTAGGGGAAGAGAGTCTTCCTGAAAGATATGGCTTATTATATCGTGCCCCGCGATACACCTGCCGGAACCGGGGGACTCGCCCCCTCCCTTCGACCTGGAACCCACGTGGGGAAGGTGTATGGTGCTGACGGGGGTACCAACGAAAATGGGTATGTGCCTCCAGAGGATAGCGACAATCCATCCGTGATCCCTCTTTCAATCTTAAAGAACTACCATTTCACCTTTCTCATCCGCCATCCCCTGCTTGCGCTCCCGTCTTTCTACCGCTGCACCATTCCCCCGCTTTCCGAGAAGACCGGCTTCAACTACTTCCTTCCTTCTGAAGCCGGATACCGCGAATTGCGAGTATTCTTCGATTACCTTCGGACCAAGGGCCTTATCGGGGGCAAAGATGGCGTGGAGTTATGCCTCATCGATGCAGATGACCTCCTCGACCATCCTAGGGAAGTTGTACAGACATACTGTGATAGCGTGGGGCTAGTTTTCAATGAGAGCATGCTTATTTGGCAAGAAGGGGGTTGTAGTGTCTTTGATAAGTGGAAAGGATTCCACGAGGATGCTATTCAGAGCAAGGGACTGAACCCTAGGGAGAGAGTAAGTTTGCGGTGCCTTCCCGCGTCAGTCATGGCTAACTATTCGGAGAAGGTGGTTAAAACAGCTGAAGGGGAATATGCAAGTTGGGTTGAGAAGTATGGGGAGGAAGGGGCTAGTATCATAAAGAACACTGCCGATGAGAACTTGAAGCACTATGAATACTTGAAGCAGTTTAAGATGAACGTCTAGATAAGTAGGGATAAACAGGGTAGGAGCTCGGGGTCAGTTATGGTTTATTTAGTCGGGTTGAATGATTAGTGTGTGTGCAATAGTTTTTACCTTTGCGATCAGCAGTGCTCTATCCTGCAAAATGATTGAGATTGAAGAGTTGATGAAATGTGAGACAATAGGAAACCCCGGTTCCGGAGAACCTAGTTCCTAGATTGGGGGGCTGAGCGCGTCGAGAGAAAACTTCCCTTCCCGAAATAGTATGATAAACACACCAAAATAATATGTAACTTTTTCACCACCCGAAATCAACCAAAAGCCAACACAAGCATAACCTTCGAAAAATTTCCAACCACAGCCATGTTTTTAGGAAGATATGGCTTCTTCATAGAAGCGCCCTCTAGTTCCATATTTTCTGACTTTCAATAAAAGCAACACCTGTGGACATGATGAAATTTCGAATTGCTCATGATGGTCCTTTCCAGTGCTATTTTAGCCAAGCCCTAGCACCCCTATGCATTATGTCAGCAAGATGAACTAAGCATGGGTCCATAAATTTTCAAGTGCCCCCAGAAAAAGAGACTCCTCTGGCAAAAGGTTACCCGGTCTAATTTCTAAACCCCCCAGTCAAAGGCTTCCGGATAAGGATGTTTGCGATGACTAACACGTCCTTCGTCAGTGGGGGAACGTAATCCCGTTGATTGAGTGAATTTCCGGTTCTCTAGCCCACCTTTCCAACCTTCCTTCAAGACCCTAACCTCACTCCTTCCTCTGTCCACGGCACCTCACTATCTTATTCTACTTTTCATCTCTTCATCTTGATAACTGGAAGGTTATCCATCATCGAACAGTATCTGGCATCAAGCTCTCTCCCCTTTCCCTTCCCCTTCCCGGTGTTTACGAGGCAACGGTTGCTAGGACCATCGTATTATCATCATCCACATCGTCATGCGGCTATATCAGTGCTCCGTAATCGCGGCTTTGTCCTCAGTCGCACTGGCAAGTTTCAGTTGTCAGCCAGTTGCGGGTGGCATCAAATGGAATCTGAAGGAACTGCAAGGCCCATATTCTGTATCTATAGAAGTGGAGACACCTCCAACGGTGAGTTACCGCATCACTATGTGTGTAATGGCAAAAATCGAGGGGTGGGTGACTGATCTGCTTTGTGAGTATTAGGTGACGAACACTACCTGGACAATCAACCCGTGCGGACCTATACGCAAGAATAAGGAGGACCATCCGAAAGACCAGTGTCCAAGTGGCACTCAAGGTTTGTTTCGCTTCATCCGGAGATGGATTTCTGCGGTCTGGCTGATGCAGTGATGAAATAACAATAGTTTGCGGTATCGAGCGTATAACGGACGATTCCGGGACCACAACAGTTCACGAGGTGATTCCGATCGCGGGGGATATTGACGGTCGGCCTATAGACGAGAAGGTCACACGGTTGAAGACTTCAGATTCGCATGCGGATTCGGGGAAAGAAGGGCTCAGAGTTGTGCTTAATGGTGGAATGTACAAAAAGAAGCCCCAACAAGCGGTGGTTGAATTTATCTGTGACCCGAAGAAGACGGGTCTGGAAGGGTTGAAGAGGGAGGAGGAAAGTAAAGGAAAGGGGAAGAGGGAGGAGAAGGATGGGGAAGGTGGCGATAAGGACCCCGAAAAGAAGGATCCCAAGGAGGGTGAAGGTGCGGAGGAGAAGAGTTTGAAGTTCATCAGCTACGACGCCAATGCCGAAAAGGGCGTGCTGAGATTGGAATGGAGGACAAAGCATGCCTGTGAGACTCTCGAGAAAGATCCAGGCGCGGACCAAGGACACCACTGGGGATTCTTTACTTGGTTTATCATCATGTGATACCCCTCGCTCACTTTCTTCAAGCTCCGCTAACATTTACACCCTAAATTTTAAGTTTGTTCCTAGGCGTTGCAGCATATTTGATTTTCGGCTCCTGGCTAAACCACAACCGCTATGGCGCAAGAGGGTACTTTCCTACTCTTCCCTCCTCATCAACTCCCCGTCGTTTCTCCCCATTCCTCCTATCACCCCAATCCAGACGGAAAAAGCAAACATTTTGACTTCAAAAGGCAATCGACTAATTATTCTTCGGGCAACAGCTGGGATCTCCTTCCTCACAGCGATACCATTCGGGACCTGCCATATCTTCTGAAGGACTGGGCACGGAGGGTTTTAGGGACGTTGCAGGGCAGGGGTGGGCGGAGTGGCTACAGTGCAGTTTGAAGGCGGCACCCGGTGTCTGGTTTTCGGTGCGGTGTTTTTATGCAATGGAATGCCTCTTCTCTTTTTTGCACTTTTTAGTTCCTGCACCTTTTCTTGACTGTGTTTTGTGTGGGTTTTCACTAGGAACAGAAGTATTCGCTGCGGTGATTGTGGTTTTTCTCTTTTTTCCTGTTTTCCTCTTCCCTTTTCCCCTGTGCCTAGCTACCGATTTTATATATTTTTCCCACTTTTCCTTTGATTGACTCAGCTCTCCTATTGGAGCTTATTTCAGTGGCGGATAGAGGTTGAATATATATATATATATATATATTTGTAGTCGACTTTAATTCCGAGTCCCAATCTAGTCCCCAATACGGATTTGGAGGCATCTTTGCATTCGACTGCTGGCCTTGGTAGTATAATTTATTACTCTACGGTAGTCCACCTAATAGCAAATTCGAGTTGTGATTGAAGTTATTCCAAGAGTGGTCTGGATTTGGATCGCCGGGTGATAAGCGAGAAGTCATTCGGAATTTGGGCCCGGGCTGCATACCGGTGGCCTGGTTGGTGACTTCTGCAACTCCTGGTGGGGGTCTGAACTGCATGTGGAGTTCGGTCCGGAACACGAGTTATCACTCGGTGTCTGTGACAAGAGACCTATTTTCAGCCCATCGGGTCTGTTGCGCTTGCGAGTGCCGGGAGTGATGCCCACACCTCTCCAGAGGGAATCCTTCCAGATAAACTAGCGGACCAAGCTCCCCAGGTCACATTACCACAGAAATGCCCGAACCTTGGCTCGTTTTTTCGAAAATTCAGATCCCCCTTCTGTCCATGAAGTCCTCCTGGTATCATATGTACAAACGAAGCAAGTATCATAAATGGGGACGACGATGAGAGGTTTAAAAACCTTGTTCTCAGCCCGGGATCTCTCATTTTTTTCTTTCTTCCTTTTCACCTCTGGGATCTCGTTTGATACCCTGGGTGAAGGTATATAATATAATAAGCCAAGTGATGGATTAGTTTGAAAAAAAAAAAAAAACTCAGTGTGTGTGTGGTATGATAGATTTTCTTGAAAACGAGTCCCTCAGTCAGTTTGTGGCCACCACAGTCTAGTTTGCCTGGAATTCCTCCAAATGGCCCCTGCAGCAAATTATACCTATCATAGGTACGATACCTACTAATTTATCTAGACCGTGAGAGAGCCTCAGCAAGGCGCAGGGAGACTTGGCAGTAAGAAAGAAAAAGATGACAGAGCTTGACGGTATCATGGCAAGCCAGCCATGCCTCGCCCGAGGGGCTCTCCCATGGTATCATACAATTATCTTTCCCAACTTTTTTTTTTTTTTTTTTTTTTTTCATTTTATTTTTCACCCGATACAAACTTTGCCTTGTCAGTCTTTGAAATGTAGTTGACAATACCGTACTCACTAAAATGCACAATTTTCGCCATGATCCGTAAACGTGAAGTGGCGATTTTTTTTTTCTTTTTCGCGCATTCAAAACTTGAACTTTTTCCTCGTTATCGTATTTTTCTCTTTGTTTTTTTTTTTTTTTTATATACCAAACTGTGAACGGCTGGGGAGAGGAAAAAAAAAAAGAAAAAAAAGAAAAAAAAGAGAAAAAACATATCTCGTTTAGTCTCTCTACGTTAGCTGGGTTATTATGGTTTGGTTTGGTCTGGTCCGGCGGTATGTCGGGGGTGGGGATGCGCGGTGTCTCCTCTTAGTTAGGAATAAACTTGATAAGCTGGGTCTAAGTTGCTCCATCTCCGTGATGCTTTCTGACGGATTCCGAGACGCCATGACTTGGCGAGAGCTTTTTTTCTTCTCTCCTCTTTTCAACGCGTAGTTCTTGGGTGGACTTTTGGGGGGGGGCTCTCCTGGGTGGATGGATGGGAGATCCAGTATTGCACATGGGTAAGCGCTGACACAATGGACATGAAAATTCAATAATTCACCCTATTGGATTTCGCTGAATTCTTGCTCCGCAGCTATCAGTAAGGCCTGATATCTAGCATACTGTATTGTATGCACCCATATATCGCTCTCTATACAGGACGGCCAGGGTAGGGCAGCTCTACTTATCCGAGC
This sequence comes from Tuber calosporum, assembly GCA_003316355.1. Taxonomy (NCBI): domain Eukaryota; kingdom Fungi; phylum Ascomycota; class Pezizomycetes; order Pezizales; family Tuberaceae; genus Tuber; species Tuber calosporum. The sequence goes on along the minus strand of QFET01006538.1, from coordinate 26,448 downwards.
TTCAGTTAACGACTCATCATAGATTATAATAGGAACACCCAACAAACACATGTAGATATACTGTATATAAAAAAGGCTCATCGCTGGGTCGACCATTCCGGACCTTCTGGTATATGATGTTTAACACCAGGCCCGTACATTGGTTACTATAATATGACCAATAACAGCTGATTCCCAACACCAAAAGAAGGAATAAAAATAAAAAAATAATCCCATCCCAATGCCCCTGTCTCCACTCATGGGAGTTTTTTTTTTCTCCATACTTTTTGTCCACATTGCGGATACCTCCCCCTCTCGTCTCTTGCGTCCCTGATATGATAACACACATATTGCTCAATCCCACTCGCATTCGCCTAATACCAAGACGCCAGGTGTGTAAGTTAAACACCCCCATCACGGAAATGAAATAAAATGAGTAAGGGAGAAGAGAAAAGCAAAAAAGCAAAAAAAAAAAAAAAACCTCCCAAGTAATTCTAAAAACAAGAAAAACATTGAATTAGCGTAAATAGAGACCCCAGACTCCGCCTGCCCATTCCCTAGCCCGATATACAAAGCTTATGGATAGCGTTCCTTGGATACGGCATATAGTATATGCGTCAAAGTGATTATGAACTACTCAAGAAATGATGACAAAAGAAAAGAAAAGAAAGAGGGCGGGGGGTACGAGAAGAGGGGAGAGGGTTTTCAACTAGTATCTCAGCTTGCCGACAATTGAAAAGGTATACGCTGCTTCGGCCTCGCCTTTCATCTATTCCAGGAGTATTGCATTAGCACGCAGTCTCGTAGGTGATTCGCCTTTGGGAAAGATGGGGGACATGCCTGCATCATATAGACAATGCTCTTCGCGCCAATACCACCCACACCCCCCGGAACACCAGTACCATTGTCCGCACCCTCACCAACAAGCACGCTAACAGCGATACCAGTTCTAGCTACACGCTCAAACGACGATTCTCCCAATACCTCGTCAAGGAATACCAACGTTCCCGCTTTATTCGTCACAACGATCCTCTTTTCCTCTCGGGTACTCAAACTGTTGGGGTGTTTCTGGCCTGCATTTAGAGGCTTGAGGATGCTTAATCTCGAATTTCCAAGATCTCTCCACTTGGAAGCGTTTTCGCGGCGGTAGAGTCGGATCTTGAAGACGGGGTTGCCATCCACTGCGGGCATGCTTAGGGCAGAGGGGCTTCCTCTGCGGGAATCACCTGCATTGCTGGAAGAACTGGACGCAACTGAGCTGAGGGGGCTCTTGAACATGCGACTGTGTTGGCGGAATCTAGAAAATGCTGAGGAAAGGCTGCCGACTGATGTCTCGGATGGCCCGGAAGATATGATGCTTCCTGGATTGCTCTCTGTGACCCCATTGCGATATGTCTTCGATCTCCCCCAGCTTCCCCAACCTCGCTTGACGCTACCAGCGGTATTTGACGAGGTTTCACTGATCCCCATCTCGGAAGATGCGAGTGAGCTCAGGAGCGTACTCGGAGCCTGATAGTTGACCGGGTACACTCTACTGTTGTTGATCGTGTTGTAAAGGGTTTCACATTCAGCGGGAGATCTGCAGCGAAGCATAAGGCTTGCGCCAGAAAATTTAGAACTCAGAGGCGTTCTGATAGACACATCAACAGCAGTGCCGCGTCGAACGGGTGTAAGAGGATTCAGATCAAGGCTAAATACTGGTGCTCCAGGTTCAAGCAATATCTCAGACAGTTTTTGTGGTAACGTGAGATCCGTTGAGGGCGCATCTTTATCGGTGCCAGGCTTTTCGGGCGGGGTAGCACTACGCGGGGTAGGTGATGGTGATACAGACGGGAAACCTTCAATATGCCCAGAAGTTATTATAATTCTGCATTCACTTAGGTGAAGTTTCTCCCACTGGTTTGTGGACCATGCAAACACCCAAGCTCGGAATTTGTATGCAGGTGGAATGGGGGCTTGGATAGTAGGCGCAGAAGAGGCCAATGTCAGGGATGAAGGCCTTTGCCTTGGAAGCGAAATTATCCCCGACGGCTCCTTAGAAACTCGCCTGGGGATCGACAGCATCGGGGGAGGATAATCTCCATCTTCTTCTTCAGAGCAGATGGAAACAGCATCCTCAGATTCCTCGTCTTCTGACGAGGATTCCTCAGAGTCCGATGATACAGATTCATCATCTGCCGTTTCATCGTCAATGCCCTTCTCTTTAAACCGCAGATCTATCTCCTCTTCCCCCCCCTCCTCGGATCCCTCCTCGGACCCCGAAGGCGAAGATGGATCGTATTCATGCTTGAGGGGACTGGAAGTGCGGCGACGGCCATTAAAGCCAGATTTGCCAGATGATAGAGAAGAACTGCTAGGCAGTGAAGGAATTACTGGTGACCGAGAGGGTGAATTTGTATCGCGTGATTGGGAGGTAGTAGGGGCTCTATGAGGGGGTACCGGAGGAGGTACATCAGCCTTTGTACCCTTTTTAACTGGGGTCAGGGATCCTGACTCCTTAGGCCTAGAGTCGGGGGAAAGGTTTGGCACATCCTCAAAGGGCGACCTTTGCACAGGCGTCTCTGGGGCAGCGGTGGAACGGGCCTCGTGATCGAGATGGATGGACCTTGTGCGCGAAAGGGTGTTGGTTGGGGCAGGCACTAGAATGTGGGAGGGTTCTGAGGGGCCAAGCGAGGGGGCATCAGGGCCACTGCTAATGGTTGAATTCCTTCTTGGTGGCGGAGGCTTAAGGGCTTTGCGGGAACGTTGGAGACTTGGACTCCGGCCCTCACTGGGGGCCGGGTATCTGTCGCTCAATGTATGCAAGGACACCGAATGACGGAGAAGCGGGGAAGCAAGAGGATCTTGAACTCCGGGCTCCTGCTCGGCATCAGTCATAGCTTCGGGGACCGTGAAATGCCCGCCGAGGAATCTATATCCACCCGCAATGCATGGCATAACAGCGAAATCAGGCGGGAGAGCCTCATATTGCTCCACCGGTTTAATTTCATTTGTGTCCCCTACCCCAAATACATTTTCTAACGGTGGCTTAGCTGTCTCTGGAGGTTCAAAAATAGAGGGTGCTGATTCTTGCTTCGGTGTTCCCCTGTCAGACTCAAGGAATGAGAAAACATCAACGACGCTCTCCGATTTTTGTGACTTCTTTTCTGCTCCCTGTTCTGATTTTTGCGTTAAGGCCTTTGGTGCCTTTGGCCCATGAGAGGATTGTGGCGGGGCTGGCGTTTGCCAACGCGAAGAAAGTGTTCCTTCTTCGGTCAATGTCTCCAGCGTATGCATTTGATAAGGCTTGTCCGTAAAAGGTCCCTCCGGAGGGATCGGGATCAATCCAATCATCTGAACCCATTCAAATCCGGCCGCGGTAGGAGAACCCAAAACGAGGATCTCCCGAAGCTCTTCCTGACTGTTTGGATCCATCCCTCTGACCATCAAGACGATTTCACCTGCTGCGTCGCCCGTCCTAGCAGATATTGAACCCAGGGGGATCGGTGCGAACAAAAGCCATTTACCGGGAATCTCCCCTCCTCCGAACTGGCAAACTAATATTTCAGTTCGCTCAGGTCTTGCCTTTCCAGCAGGATCACGAAGTATCAATTCAACGTTGCGCTGAAGGACCCTTCCCGATGAGTGGTAAAGTCGCATGTAGAAATTGTCACGTGCCCGCACACGCTTAGTTGGATCGAGTGAAACGTCATACCTTGGAAGTAGAGAGTGGATGTCAGAGACATTAGCAATACTTATTGATGCTGCGGCCTCGTCCTCAATTCGTGCTTTCTCCTCTGCGATCTTACGGCGGGCCATTGCCACAGCCCCGTGGAAGGCCGACGCCAAGGCCTGTGCGGGCGCTGAAGGCTGTAAGATATTTATCCTCTAATGTTGATAATTTAGTAGCATATTCCAATAATTTCATAATGAAAGCATGGAAGGATAAAATAAGTTTAAACGCCCACTGATCCCAACAAAATTTCATGACAGTGTGGAGCTCTATGTTTAAAATATTTTGAGCTGAAAATGTTCTTACCTTGAAAAGTTTTGCCAAAATCTTTAATCTCACGAGTGGCCTCTTGAGGAGAAACGCTACATCCACCTTTTCGCCCTCATCTATGGGCTCTGGCGGAGGCGGCATAGCCCAGCTCGATGGATCACCTTCATATGATACCGCAGAAGGAGTTGGTTGCGTGAAACTGTATAGCATCTCCAAACCTCTCCTCGTGAGCTCTGCTTGGTAATCCCTAAATTCCTTCTCATCCTCATAATCCGGTACCAGGGTCACAACAACATCTTGGAATCCCATTCTCCAAACAGAAAGATACTCTTCGTAAACCTTCCTGGCATCCATAGCCCAAGTTAGGAGTTCGTTGGGATTTTGCTTAGGCATCCTCTCATGAACCGTCTTGAGGCGCTCCAATGAAATTCCCATATCTACAATGGGCCTTGTCGGATTTGTTGCGAAGCCTGTCCGAAGGCCGTAGTTGTCAGGCTTCCCTCCACTCAAAGACCGCCGTCTGACAACATCGTCGGCACGCTCGAGCACAGTCTGGAAAAGTACAGGGATCACATCTTCGACCAGGGTTCGAAGCTCGCGGAGATATTTGGATTCCTCAGTGGCTAGTTCAGCCATCAGATCTTGAATGGTGATTGTTGAAACCTTCCGAGACGCCTTCCCATGGCTCCTAGCTCTAGTGACAGACCTCAAGCTTTTACTTGGTTTCGATACAGAGAGTATCGAGATAAGATCGACGTGTTTCGTGTACTTCCGCTTCAGGCTGGCGCCATTACCGAGCAGACTTGGAGCGGGGTAAACCTCGCCATCCTGTCCCTGGGGAGCCTGAGTGGGAGGAGTTTGGCGCTCTGGAGAAGGATCTCTAGGCTTGATATTAAGAGGCCTAACAGTAGACAAGGAAGCTTCTGAAGGCGCCCTCATGGACCCATCCTCAGTGTAAGAGCGAGCCTCATCCCCGTGGGTGGAAGGTGTAGGCGTGCGTGTTCCTTGAGATCTAGCTTTTGGCCCTCTCCTTTTTGGCTTCGGGGGTGAAGGCGAACTACGGAGACTTCTCTTCGGGAGCAACATCTGAGCATCTTCAAGCAAAATATTGCCACTCGACCTTCGGGATGGAGTCGTGAAGAGTTTCTTCCCAGCTAAAGCTTCCGGTTCCGGTTGAGATCCGACTTGCACCGGCGGTTCCGAGGAAACCTCGGTATCTTGGACAGGGCTAGCACTTGGTTGCTGCTGCTGCATCGCTTGCGAGCCTAACTCCGATCCGGTATCCGATCCAGTCTCGAACTCCGACTCCGAGTCTGTTTCCGTTCCGGTCTCAGTCCCCGTTTCCATATCGGAAGCTGTGGCCACCAGCATCGGAGGGGGTGGTGCAAATCCTTCTGTAGTTACCAGGTCAGTTACGCTCTCACGACCCCCGTGGCTACCTTTGTCTTGCTCTCGAATAGACTCGTCCGGTCTAGAATTTTCAACGGAATAGTTGAGAACGTCCAGATCTTCTCCCTCACTGGAAGAGGTCGATTCTGCAGCTCTGGCTGCCGCCTGCAGTTCCGCTTGAAACTCTGCCTTGACAGCTTTAAAAAATGAACTTGTAGCAGATGCCAACTTTGGCCCAAATGTCCCAGTGCTGATATCACTCTTTTTCTTCCGAGGTGTAGGATCTGCTGACAACTCGGTCTGCTTGAAGAACAGAGGCTCAGACAAGGGCATATCTGCCCGCGTTTCCACCACTCTTGTCTGGTCATCATCCTGTGCTGACGATCTTTTGCTCTTGGACTCTGTGCTCTTTGGCAGCAAATCCTCTGTCGAGGGTGTTGGTGTCGTAGGAGCGCTAGAAAAGCTTTCCCCTGTCTCGACCACAGGTTCCTCCACCGGCGCTGCTGGCGTTGTCCTCCTTGCTTTGGCTTTCGTCCGCTTGGGCCTTTCAGGTATCTGTGGTGGCAATCTCACTTCTTCCTCCTTGGATGACTGCTCTTCCTCAACAGGCACAGGGGAGGGTGAACCCATGGGAGAAGTGGAATCATCTCTTCTAATCTTTCGAGATCCCCGCCGCTTCACAGGATCCGGCGAGGGGGCTGTGGCCTTGTATGGTAGCGGGGATGTTTCCCCCGCGGATGCAAGCTTCTCCCACATCCAGCGACGCTCTGGTTTTATTCTTTGGGGGCTAGTCCCCCGTTTTGTCCCGCGCCGTCCAAGAAGTTCTAGGAGTGGGTCTTCCGGAGTAATCGGTCTACTGAGCCTTGTGCTTTTAGATCGGGTCGGGGTAGTAGGTGCCGAATTTGTCTCTAAAGGAAACACAAACTTTGTAGGCGGCAGTGGTCCCTTCTCTGATTCTGGGTCCGATTCTGTAGTTGACATTGATTCTGTTTCGGATCCAGATTCCGGTTCTGCCTGCTTAGCAGATACTGGCGATGAGCACCCCTCCATAGACTCCATTTTCTTGATCTTTTCCTTTTCCCTCTTCCTTTCCTCCTGCCTCTGCTTTTCTTTTTCTCTCTCTTTCGCTCTCTCCCTCTCCTTTTCACGCCGTCTTTGCTTTCGCCTTTCCATCTCTGCCTCTAGCTTCAATCTTTCAGCTTCCCGCTTGCGAGCCATGTCCCTCTCCTTTTCGCGCTGCCTCTCACGTTCCATCTCACGTTCCAGCTCTCTCCTTTCTAGTTCACGCTGCCGTAATAATTTCCGTTCAGCCTTCTCCTTATTCTCCCGCTCTCTCTTCTCCCGCTCCTCTTTCTCTTCTACCTCTCTCCTTTCGTACTCCTCTTTCTCCAGTTGCTCTCTTTTCTCCCTATCCTCCTTGTCCTGCCTTTCCAATTCCCGAATCCTCCGAATTGATTCTTCCAACTCCCGCCGTCTTTCAACCTCCGGATTAGTAGTCTCAGCAGTAGCCTCAACGGTGCTCTCCTCTACGATACTGCTCCTTTCATCTCCGGGCTTTCTCATAGAAGAGCTCGCCGGACTTCTTTTCCTTCTTGCTCCCTTAGTCTTCAGTGGCCTGACCCGAATGCCATCATCAAAATCTTCCCACTTCTCCTTTGTTGATTCCTGGTCACCAACAACAGTGGATCCTTCAATGTTCGTGCCATATTTTCGCTCACCATCCTTTTCCCTTTCTATAGCTTGGGCGTCCTCTTGCCCCCCCCCCTCCTGTTGCTTAACCAGCTCCTCAAAATCCTTTTGAGCCTTTCGCTCCCGCCTCATTTCGGCTTCGAATTCTTCTTTCCGAGCACGAACACTCTTCTCACCCTTACGGACAGAATTCCTATTTCCGCCTTCGCTGAACCGAGCAGCTATTATTGGGGTCTTTGATTTCTTCGTGTAGATCCTAATCCCGTCGTCGTAATCCCAAGCTTTGACCTCTACCCCGCGGACGTCTTCTGTTTCTTCCAGATCTATCTCCCGTGACCGTCTCCGGAGGCCAGGTTCCGACTTTGTATCCTCAAACTTTATAGGTTCTTTCAACACGGGCTGCTTCGGCACTTCCTCTGGCCTCACTTCATTCCCCAATCTGACTTCTTCTGGGTTCTCCTTCTCTTTGCCTTTCTTCTTCTTTCTGCTCGAGCCCCGTCGCTTCACTTTCAAGGGTATGACCCTGATCCCATCGTCGTCTTCTGGATAATATTTTTTTGTAAAAGAACTCCCAGGATCTGTACCCTTTTCCACATCCTCTGCGGGAACTTGCTTCCCAAGTTGTCTGGCCTCGGAATCAACCTCTACATCAGTAGCAACTGAAGATCGTGTTAACCCTCTTTCCTTATCCCTTCTCCTCTTCATTTTTCTTTCTCTATCTTTGCTTCTTGCTCGCCTCCTCTCTGCATCCCGATCGCCATCGCTTGCACTATCCCACCCCTCCCGAAAGATCTTGGAAATCGGCGGGGGACTAAGTGGCTGTTCCATAACAGGGTGCCGGTTCTCCAGCTCTCCGACAGCGGACATCGACATTCCCCGTCTATGGGCCGCCGGTGACGGGGTAGCGGGTGATATGGGTGGTATTTCCAGAAAATCGTCACCAGTTACAACCCCTCCACCAGCAGCCTGCCACCTCCGCACTCGTTCCCGTACAGTGACTGTATCGTAGACACCTTGTGCTGGCCCTAGATCTAGCTTCTTTGCCCTTTCGGTGCCCTCCTTCAGCCGCTTGTGGATCCAATCATCAAGCTCATCCCCTCCACCTGCCGCTTTCTTAGACATAAATTTTCGAGAAAGACCCTTAAAAGGGTGGGACGATACCGAGGCATGAGGATTGACTCGCGGCGTTGGTTCATCATCCACAGCACGGGGATTCGGAGGTGCCTGGGATGCGGATGAGCGCGGTGAGGGGGTTTTGCAGGGAATATTGTCATTGGGATCAGTGGGCTTCCGGGGCGTTGTAGGCGGAGTTTTGATCACCATTGTGACTTCTGGGCCAGAGAGAATGAGGATATTAGATGTATGCGAAAGCAATAGCGATACAAAGATTTAGGGGGGAAAGGAAAGAAAGAAAGAAAACTACCTTGATAGAAATTGCGTCTTCTCTTTATTACTAAAAGAGTAGTGAATGTCGCTTCCTCCCCGCCAGCGGAAATGGGAGTCTATAGAATTTTTGACCCAACGGTAAAGCCGATGATTGAATTGAAACCTCCAGAACAGCATCCAATAAGCAAGGCCTCAAAAATAAATTCCCTGACAGCACTGCTTTAGCCGAGCCCTGCCCCCCCCCCGCCGTTGATAGAGCTTTGGCTAGTTGCGTTGAGATATCCAGGGAAACTAAATTTGAGTTGTACCGGTATCCTGCTATCCGGGGTGGCAAACACTGCGGGAGAATGTGGCGAACGATAACCCAGTTTAAAGTACGGTATTATATGAGGCGAAAGACAATCGAACTTTAAAAGGCTATTGAATCACAACTGGAAACCGAATTCTGGTTCCTTGTACCAAAGCGATGTGGCAGCCAGCTTGGCGAAGCTGGTGATATCTTTATTATTATCGAAGCGAGCGGATGAAGGAAGGGTAAGGGTGCGCTTGTACAGCACAAGTAGCAATAGCGACAGTTCGTGTTGGGACAGAATTTTCTATTTTCTACAGGTAAGTTCTTAGGTTCTAGGGACCTACCACTACTGAATCCCTCGAATCCCTCCACAATTCCTATCCTTTAGGTGCGTAGTAATTCCGGCACTTGATTATTTGATAATATTCGGTTGTGACGTTCGCTTTCGAAGGTATTGTATTCCCTCAAGGGAATGGGAGGGGGAAAAAGAGGAAAGTTGTAGGATTGAGGAATGACAATAGTGGATGGGTGGATGTCAAGAAGCTGCAGGATCAAGAGCCGCGGGGTGAGGTAAGGGCAAGCTCAGTTTGTTGTTCTGGATGAGGGGCGGATGTGCCAAAGGCGCATTAATCCCTCCCAGAACGATTGATGGGGTTTGTTTACCGTCCTTAGGGCATGGATCAGTCCAGTTGCGCTGACAACCGGCGACCGCCAGTGTTGAATGCACGTGATTGGTGTTTCTTAGTGGTGGGATCCTCAGATTGGCCAGCTGTGGACTTTTGGCTTGGTGAGCGCATTAGGGAGGTTCTGCACTCGGTTGCGCCCGACAACGGGGTGATGCACATGCGAAAATGGTGCATCAATTTTCAGAGAGGTTCTGCTTGTTGCGCAGTTCAATAATCGGAATGACGAAACTCACCTGCTCAATCCAACACCACTAATAGCCGGTTCCTCTTCTATTTCGCTGTGGCTTGTACGATAGTGGGTGGAAGCAAGTGTGACGCCAGACTTCTTTTTTTTTTTTCCCTCCTTTTTAACCTATTAAATTTTAATAGTTATCTTTGATTGTATTTGTCCAATATGGAAGATGTTCAATATATATCATCAAACATAATTTCATGTATCAAAGTTCATGCTTTGTTCTATTGTTATAATTTATTGTAATTATATGTACGAAATATATCATAGATATTAGAGAGTAAATTTTATCCCTTTTTGATAGTGAGAGAATCTACTTGAACAACATATCAACAATCCTCCATTTGAACATATCAACAATCCTCCTCTTCAACAACCAAAATGCCTATATCCGCTCAGAAGCTAGAAACAAGTAGAAATAGTAGCAGTCAGGATAGAGAAAATTTAGCTAGAGAATCAGGTTCTGATTCTTCTTGTCTGTCATTTGATTCTATTACAAATAATGATAATTTTGTTGCATTGAATTAACACTTTTTCTCATAAAATTAAAACCACATATTTGGGTAATAATTAGTAGTATGTAATCTGATTAATATTTAAAATGTTAAGGAGATAGAAAGAAAATTAAAAAGTCTATTGTCACACTTGCTTCAACCAACTATGAGTGATAGCAAAATAAGAGAAGAACTGGCTATTACATTCCTTACTACCACTATCCTAATTGTGGTGTTGCTATCAACTCCAAAACTTATTTTCTCTTCCTTAATATTCTTATCTTCCTATTTTCTTGAAATTTTGCCTGCTTTATAGCATACCATTTGCTTGCTTCTGGACATATCAAATTTTACAAAATTTCTGGTACAAATTTAGTGTAATACTTATTACTGTCCTGACTAGGTATAGCTAACCACCTCAACTTTTAATTGTGTTAAAGTGTTTTATAATCTTTGATAGTTGTAGTGAATTCTCTCAAGTTGGTTGTTACACATATGGGAAATGGTACAATTTAGTTGATGTGATAGTATATTGAACCGGGAGGTTACTATATGACTACAACCCACGCTGGCAAGAAGTAGTGTCTATAGCAGAGCAGCTCAGCCTCCGTGAAAGATCTAGACTCTAATGTATGGAGGACTATGACTCTTGATAATCCGCATGCATATGCACTTGAGTGCATATATGCAGGAAAGACGGCCATCCAGACTGATCAACTGGTATTCTGTAAGATGTTGGCAACTGGGCTACATCTACTTGAACTTAGTTCATTTGGCAAATGAATCGAAGGCTATTTACTGGTGGAGTGCTAGACACCCTCAGAATACTAAATAGTTAGTGGGATCATTTGACTGAGCGGGACATACATTTTCAGGGTCAAACTGGGTTTCCACTTACCATGACCCTGGCCATGATATCTAAGGATACTTCATATACATGGCTAACATAAGTACCGGGAGAATTGTATAAATACCTAGCAGTTCCCGATAGTTAAGGGATCATCAAGCAACGAAGAAGAGACCTTAACAATATATTCAGTTTTAGTTAAAAACAACTTTAAAGCTTTCGAGAAATATCTTTACCCTTTATCTTTATTCTTACCGGAGCTTTCCTGACAACACTCCTACCTTCTCGATACAAGCACGGCCTAGGCAATTCAGCAGTACAGAATTGGCTACTCCGTAACATTATATTGTTATTCTCTTGTCACCAAAGCTCTACAATATTCTCATGGCTATTTCATCTTATGCCTGAAGAATACCACGACGCTCAAAGCTTTCATCAGTGCAAACATTGTGGGCACTGTAGACCACTCAGTTTTGACAACGTATTTCCTGTCTGTTGTGAAGGATTCGCACTTGACATACGAGCGGTAGCACTCAGACACTTACAAGCTATTCACAACAAATATACGGAAAGAATATATCAGCAAGACGGACGGTGGATAACAGCTTTCACCAAACTCAAAGAAGAATCTATCCACGATTATATGGAAGATCCTCGACTCAACCCTCAATCTCCTAGTTCAATTTTTGAACCTTTACCGAACCAACAACTAAGAAGTATCTCGGATTCTTCACTATCAGGACAAGCTATCCTGAATTTTGATCCTTTATCTCCCATATCCTCTAAAGAAGAAATACTTTCTAGTGACCTTGCGGAAATACCGCTATTTGAAACTGTAGATCCCTCGTGGTTCACTAACCCATTTTTAGTCCCCACACCTGAGGACTTTACCCAAATCTACGCCTACTTTCATGGGCAAGACTTTGTCTGGCACGAATTTCTGGACTGGGATTCTGAGTGGTCAGATTTTTCTTCCGTTTACGACTTTTGTGCCTGGAGGCTAGAGGACTGGCCATTTTAAATTTTCCTATACCGAAACCTTTCAGGTTTGTAAGCGAGCTGCCATGGCTATGGCACGAGATGACACTCCTATTCCTGGTCCTTTGGGACCTGACCGGATGATTGAAGAGGACGATACAGAATCTACCCCTTCAGCATCTCTAATTCCGTCCCGAAGCTGGACTAGCTCTCTCATTACACATTTGGGTCGTCCACCATCTAGAGTTTAGAAACGTGCCGAGCGTGCTAAGAAGCCAGTCAGTACTTAAGATTCTTCTAGCAAAATGTGGTGTATGCATTGCGACACCTGGACCGATCCTTGAAAGAAAGTGCAGATGAGAATCATATAGCGATCTCAGCTTTATCACAGGAGGCCAGGCAAGGGTTCACAATGCTAGAATTATTGCAAAGCCGTATGGCTAGGGGTGAGGTTATCAATGATGCTGAAATACAGGAAGGCCGCTGAGCACTCGAACGGTTGAGTGGCTATACTGAAAGGGAGCAGCAAAGGTTACGTGCCCAGGTTCAGGAAGAATTCCGACGCCAACAGGCTCAACAGGAACAACAGGCCCATGTCTCAGAAACAAGGGATCGGATTCTGGAAAAAGCCCTAATGGACCTAAATGCTAAATTGCACCAGCAGGAACAGGAATGGAATCAGAGGATGAATGACCAACAAGAAATTGCGGCTCAACAACTAAGGCAGCAAGGCGAAGGTATGAAGGCATACCTGGATGCTTTGGTATGACAACTGGCCGATAAACCAGTTCCAATACCGACTCAACATGCGCCCAGTGATGGTGATCCAGGACCATCTAACTGAGGGCAACCATCTATTCTACCGGAACAGGGCACAGTTCCAACGAAGGAATCAGCATTGACACCTAGGAAGGATAAAGGAAAAGGAGTCGACCATGGGGGAAATAACCTACCACCGCCACCACCACCAGGTACCCTTGGTGATGCACCAGACCCAGATGATGATGGGTCCGATAGTGATGGAGAGGATGAACGGGGCAGAAAGGGCGGCAGGCCGGAACGCGCTCCCCGTTTACCATCTATTCCCAGAAACGATGTACCCGAGGACTGGTTAACCTTGGCTTGCTTAGAACGTATCAGTGGACTCTCCCGACCAGCAAAGCTAATAGCGGAACCACCCTAATTCTTTGGAGGACATGACAACCAAGACGTTCGAAATTGGTAGACAGTCTGTGAAGACTTTTTGATCGCAACCCTACACAGTGGGAAAATCATGCACACCAAATAGTTTTTGCCTTGGGGAAAACAAGGGGAAACAAAGTGGGACCCTTCTCGGAAAAATACCGGAAGGTGATGGGTGGATTAGGTGGATACACTCGAGACCCGGACTATTCCACATGGGATCGATTTCGGCAAGAAATCACCAAGCGATATATCGGAATTGAGGAGGAACGACAAGCCCTAGAAGAAATGACCAAGGTAGTCTATAAGGGAAAAATAGACACTTATCTTCTGCTCCTCGAAAACCTAAACATCAAAGCCGGACTTACTGGAATTAGTTGGAGGGTGCAGGTTGAAAGCAAACTTCCTGAAGAAATTTTGCGATGGTTATCCCATCTGAAATTCTCCTCCGATGAAGAATGCATGGAAACTATAAGGGAAGTTGGCAGACAGGAGGAGGAATTTCTGGAACGGCGAAAATTATCCAAAGGAGAACCCTCATCCAGTGGAACACCTAAGCGAAAGCGCGATGACAACAGTCAAGGGGTCAACACTAAACAAGGATACACCAACCTGAAACAAAAAAACAACCCCTCACGATGGAAAATTGCTAAGGCTAACCCATCAACAAAGAAAGCAGGATTGCAAACTAAAGATGAGCATACTGACTGGAAGAAGGCTCATGATGGAATCTCGCAAGAGGTGGTTGATAATCGAAAGGCGGGGAAAGAATGCACTCGCTGTGGCCTCAACAACCACACCTGACGAAAGTGTCGAAAGGACGTAGTGGTAGCCAGGGCTCTCGCTAAACAGACAAAACAGGACCGACCGAAATTTTCATGCAAACCGCAGACGGCAACGCTCATAGGAAGACCTAAACAACCAAAGGTCAACAACATACAAAGCGGAGTCTCAGCTCGGTTATGGGAATTATCGGACACTGCAATGTCCTAAAATGGCACCAACGGCGACGGCGATTGGGTATTCGGGGTACCAGGAAACTGGTGACCGGAATCGAAATAAGGGATCCCTCTAGGCTAGGGAGTGAGGAGTACTGGCTTTTGCAGGCACTATTCAAATTAGGAGCACAAGAGATGTTGTTCCTAAGTCCATAAGTCCCTAAGAGAACATGGTTAGTGGACAGACAAAGGTGGAGCAAACCTTTTTAAGAATGACAAAGGGGGGCGGTCGCATCTTTGATCCTGAGAAACAACCAAGTCTCAACCATTTTTCAAGGGCTGGCAGGACAACAACCAGATATGCTACCGAAATGAAAAATAGTGCAAAAGAAAGCTGGCGGGATTCTCTTCAATAATAATAAACCGAAACAGGGTCCCAACTAGAGTCAATAGTCCAAGGAACCGAAAGGACTTGAAAATATTTTTTTTGGTTTGGGTTGGTTTAACTTCCGACCCCGGAAGGACCTGTGGTTTTAGCTCCTCATTGAGCCCCCTGTCCTTAAAGCTATGCGGGGAAATGGCAGCCAGTTAGCCTGATTAAAGCGCCAGGGTTCTTTCAGTTCCGGAAATGCAAAATCTCTTCAAAGCGACCCAGAACGGCCATTTTAGTCAACGGACCAGGTCATGGTTTGGGCTTTGTCCTAACGGTACAATTATCCAAAGCGTTGGCCCGGGTGGGGTTTGAACGCGTGACCTCTGTCCAGATGCTTTTGGCAGGCCAATACCAAATGCAACCATCTAGACCATGACCCCAGGAGGGACCAACAGTATAAATAAAAACCTCCCCTTATACTGAAATTTTCGAGGTTTTTGCGAAAATGCCGAGATTTCAAATGCTATTATTTCCATGATGAGATGAGCTATACCAAATTTGGAAACTGTTAACCTTTTCAGAATTTGACATACTTTTTGAAAAAATAATTTTATTTACGAAGACAAACTACCCTTTTAGGAAATTACACTCAAAAACTATAGCTAAGTTATTCAAAAAAAACCCCGGCGGATATTACTAACAGCTATGCATATTAGTGATGCATAAAAAGCCGTGCATAATTATGCACGCATGTTTTCTATGAAAATAGGATTTTTTAATTTTCATGGGAGCCCCTCGGCAGGGGGTAAAGACCGCTTGTAGTGGGCCGCCCAGAAACTTAATTGATTAATGATTGTGTTCTAGTTCATCTGAGGAGACCTCTCTGGTCGAAACAAGGTTGGCGTTGTCACGAACACCTACCAAATACAACCATCATGTCTTCTAAGCGAGGACGAACAGATATAACACGGTCGCATAAGCCACAAAAGCTTGCTCATGATGAACCAAAACGCTACCAATGCCCAGAAGGCAATGCACATATCTATGTGTACGGAAAACGTTATCGCATCGAAGTCTTATTGGACTCAGGATCAAATATATTTGTTATTCATGAAAAATTGGTAAAGGAATTAAATATTCCCTATGAATCTCGTCAGGATCTTATTCCTATTCTAGGATTTACAGGAGGCCAATTCTCTAACGGAAAGGATTATATATGTCCTCTCTACATGGAAATTGGAAAAAATAAACATTTGTCAAAAATCGTGTGCGAAATCGCACCTACGGGAGATTACGGAATAATAATTCCATTTGGGTGGTGGAATGAGGAACATCCAATAAAGGAAATTCATGACTCAGGAAACTGGAGTTTTGAGGCTCCAGGATGTCAGCTCCATCTTTTACCCGAAGATGAAGGCATTTCTATCGAATGGGACGAGGAGGTATTGGAAGACTCAAAGGCAGTAGTAATTGGAAGAATTGCGAGAATAGATGATGAGGAGGAACTAGTCATCAATTCACTTCCTAAGCAATACCAGGGCTACAAGGACCTTTTTCGCCTGTTGACTGCAACAAAATTACCCTCTCATCAAACCTTTGATCATGCTATTGACCTCAAACCGGACTCTCAACCACCCTGGGGACCAATATATCCGCTATCGGAGAAACAGCTAAAAGCATTAAGAATATATTTGGATGATATGTTAAAACAAGGAAAGATCTCCCCCAGCAAGTCTCCTGCCGGAGCACCAATACTTTTTGTTCCCAAACCGGATGGACGTCTCAGATTGGTAATAGACTACCGAGGGTTGAACAAAGTTACAATCCATAATAGGTACCCTCTCCCTCTGATGACCGAACTACTGGACCGTGTCCAAGGAGCAACCATTTTCAGCAAACTGGACCTCGAAGATGGATACCATCTAATCCGCATACGAAAGGGTGATGAATGGAAAATAGCTTTTCGCACCAGGTATGGCCTATACGAATACAAAGTTATGCCTTTCGGACTTGTCAATGCACCTGCAACATTCCAGTCAATTATGACTATGATCCTGAAAGACTTCCTTGATGAAGTAGTTGTAGTATATATCGATGATATACTCATCTACTCAAAAACAGAAAAGGATCATGTCATATTAGTAAAGAAGGTGCTTGAACGACTACGAGAGTATAATATGGCCATATCCATCTCAAAAAGCACATTCCATGTCAAATCAGTGGAGTTTCTCGGGTATATAGTGGCTGTTGAAAGAGTCACTATGAGCGAGCACAAGGTTGAATCAATTAAGGCCTGGCAACCACCTACCTCGGTAAAAGAGATTCAAATCTTTATGGGATTTGCCAAGTTTTACCGACGATTCATAAAGAATTTCTCCGCACTATGTGCACCAATTTCCGATTTATTGAAGGGAAATCCAAAGGATTTTGCTTTGGGAGAAATACAGCAAATTGGTTTTGATGAACTCAAACGACGGTTTATTACAGCTCCCATACTTTGTCGCTTTCATCCTGAAAGAGAAACGGTAGTGGAACTGATGCAAGCGATTATGCCCTCGGATGTGTCCTGTCTCAATATATGGATAAGAAGTTGCACCCGGTTGCATTCCATTCCAGGAAGCTTACCCCGGTGGAACGCAACTATGATATCCATGATAAGGAGTTATTGGCAATCTTAGTTGCTTTGGAAGAATGGCGACACTACTTGGCAGGAACTGATAAACCTTTCACCATCTATACCGATCATCAAAATCTACAATACTTTCTCACAACAAAAGCCTGGTCGGCAAGACAAATCTGATGGGCCCAGAAGTTAACCGATTTTAACTTTAAAATCATTTACAGACCTGGGACCAAAGGAGGTAAACCTGACGCATTAAGCAGGCGGCCAGAGTACCGCCCTAAGGAGGGAGCTGAGCATGCCAAGCAGGCTATACTTCAGTCTCATCACTTTGGAACCTACCAGAATAACCGAAACTTAGTGGTTTCAGTCACATGGGGAATGGAAAATTTGGAACAACCCCAACCAGGTTTGCCAAAAGAGCAAAGCACGAGTTCGGTTAAGGTTAAGAGGTTACAACAGGAAGCAAGCATTCCTACTCGAGGTTCCAAGTTAGCGGCAGGAAACGACCTATACAGTATTGAGGATACTATAGTTCCTTCTAAAGGGCAAGCGCTCATAGGGACTGGATTAGCCATCGGACTACCAATTGGAACATATGCCCGTATTGCACCACAGAGTGGATGGGCAGTCAGGCATGTTATTTCCATTGGAGCCGGAGTAGTGGATGCGGACTATAGGGGGGAGGTTAGGATTCTCCTAATCAACACTACTGACAAGGCATTTCAGGTACGGACCGTAGACCGCATAGCACAAATGATTGCGGAAAGAATTGATGAGAGAGAGCTTCATGAAGTTAGAGAGTTGGAAGATACGGAACGAGCAGGTCAAGGATTTGGAAGCTCGGGTATCCACTTGGAGGAAACTCAGCCGCAATTATGTTTCCTACACTCTAATGCCAAACACGAGTTCCTAGACACAACTGATATTGCCGTTCACCCAATATGCACTAAAGGACAAACCTTAATGTCCAATGCAATAATTGCTAACTGCGAGGTCAAGAAATTTGATGTCAACTTCATGGCAAGGGTAAAAAAGAAAGCAAAGGATGATCCAGAGTGGACGCGTATGAAGCGGGAGTTACAACTATTAGGAGACGATGCCAAGCAAATGACAAAATAATGGACCATGACGGATGGAATGCTATTCTACAAAGAACGACTATATATTCCCCAGGACGAAACTTTGTAAACCGATATTGCAAAAGGTTGTCATGACTCAAAAGTTGCAGGACATTTCGGTCAAGAAAAAACTCTAGAGATTATCACTAGGGATTTTTACTGGAAAGGAATTACCAACTGGATAAACGACTATCTACGGTCATGTACAGAATGCCAAAAGGCCAAGGCACCAAGGCACGCACGCTTTGGCCTACTGCAACCATTGCAAGTACCTTTTGCAGCATGGGCATCTACCTCAGTAGATTTTATTACGCAACTACCCAAATCTGCAGGATACAGCCAAATTATGGTTGTAGTTGAGCGATTCACAAAAATGGCACATTTTATTGGTCTGGAGGAAAATGGGAGCGCAAAGGATGTCGCTCAGGCATTTATGAAAGAAGTTTGGAAACTTCATGGTCTACCAACTGAAATCATCTCCGACATGGACGCAAAGTTTGCAGGAGAATTCTGGGAATCTCTGTGCAAGATGTTAGGCATGAAGAGAAAAATGTCTACCGCATACCACCTTCAGACTGATGGACAAACGGAGAGGGTCAACCAAGTGCTGAGAGGATACCTGCGGATATTTGTCAACTATGATCAGGATGATTGGTACCACCTTTTACCATTAGCCGAGTATGCATACAACAACTCGGTAACAAGCGCTCCTGGAATAACACCATTCTTTGCAAATTATGGTTACCACCCTCAAACAGAATGGATAAAGGAGCAGGAAGCCCAGAATCCCGGAGCTACTATGTATGCTCACTGGATGAAAACGATACATGACAAGGCAAAGGAATCTCTGGAAAAGACTCGGGAAGGAATGAACAAATATTATGACTGCAAGGCTCACAGCCAACCAGACTTCAAAAATGGTTATTGGGTTATGCTAAATGCAAAGAATATCCGTACTAAGCGACCATCCAAGAAGTTAGCACCAAAATTATACGGTTCATTCAAAATCCTGGAGCAACGCGGAAACCTTGCCTACAAGTAGGAATTATCTGAACGCTGGAAAATCCATCCAGTATTCCAGGTATCGCTACTTGAGCCATACAGAACGTCAGTTCGACCAGGCCGAGAACAACCACCCATGACAATAGAAGATGTTAAAGGCGACCTAGAATGGGAGGTGGAAAAAATCATTAAGAGTGAAATAATCTCTTATGAACAGAGATTCAAAGGACGGTCAAGAACCATCCAAGAACTTCGATACTTTGTTAAGTGGAAGGGATGTTCAGAAGATGAGAACACCTGGGAACCACCAGAGCACTTACAGCATGCTCAAGAATTGGTAGAAGATTTTCACAAGGAAAATCCAGATATGCCAAGGTTGGGCTAGGTAGTATCTCTGGAAAGGTTTTTCCTGCTGTGGACAAGTTATCGCAGAAGGTTTTTTAACCCTACCGGAAGGAGTACTAAAAGGTTATATTGCTTCAGGACGAAGCCTGGAGAGGGGGAGCTGATGTTACACATATGGGAAATGGTACAATTTAGTTGATGTGATAGCATATTGAACTGGGAGGTTACTATATGACTACAACCCACGCTGGCAAGAAGTAGTGTCTTTAGCAGAGCTGCTCAGCCTCCGTGAAAGATCTAGACTCTAATGTATGGAGGACTATGACTCTTGATAATCCAAATGCATATGCACTTGAGTGCATATATGCAGGAAAGACGGCCATTCAGACTGATCAACTGGTATTCTGTAAGATGTTGGCAACTGGGCTACATCTACTTGAACTTAGTTCATTTGGCAAATGAAGCGAAGGCTATTTACTGGTAGAGTGCTAGACACCCTCAGAATACTAAATAGTTCGGGGGATCATTTGACCGAGCGGGGCATACATTTTCAGGGTCAAACTGGGTTTCCACTTACCATGACCCTGGCCATGATATCTAAGGATACTTCATATTCATGGCTAACATAAGTACCAGGAGAATTGTATAAATAGCTAGCAGTTCCCGATAGTTAAGGGATCATCAAGCAACGGGGAAGAGACCTTAACAATATATTCAGTTTTAGTTAAAAACAACTTTAATGCTTTCGAGAAATATCTTTACCCTTTATCTTTATTCTTACTGGAGCTTTCCTGACAACTCTCCTACCTTCTCGATACAAGCACGGCCTAGGCAATTCAGCAGTACAGAATTGGCTACCCTGTAACATTGGTCTCAGATTGAGCAACATGAATGAGTCTTCTACTAGTAGGATATAAATTAATATAGCGCAATCTCTACTGCAAAAGATATTGTATTAGGTACCAGTAAGCTGTACTTATTTACTAGTGGTAACAATTATATAACAATCAATTATGAGGGTAGGAGAATGAGACAGTGTCAAGGAGAGTCCCACAATTTTTCAAGCTTGAGCTAGTCACTACAATTGCTTCTACTCTCATACCACCCAGGTTGTCTATATATCCTAAGTTGTTAGATTATTATACATACATGGCATTTGGTAAGTCCTTCTCTGCCTCCATAACTTATAACCTTAGAACCCTTTATCCAAATACCAATCAAATCATTATCAAGTAAATAAAAGCCATGTACAATTCTTAAGGATCATATGTTATAAGGTAACCAGTTCAGTAATATTGATTTGTTCAAGCCATGTTATTCTTGAGAAAGACAAAGCTCAGTCCGGAAAGCTTGTTTGCAAAAGCAGGTAAAGATCAAGGTTCTTGAAAACTTTTTATATTGTTAAGGTCACTTCTCCAATGATTGTGTTACGATCCTATGCGGTAAGCTGGTTCTGCAACAGGTAACTACTTCTCTTTGGGTTGGATGAATATGACCGGGCCGTTGTTGTAGTCCGGTATGGGGCGTGGCGGTAATCTCAGCCACCAGGGTAGGAGTACTATTACAACGAGTAGTACTAGGCGGAGTTCCACTATTGCTCTTAGGCCTATGCCTACGTTGTCTTGATAGCTGAACCGTATGGTTCCTATAGCACAACACCAAAAGGGAATGGAACGGTAAAGAGGTAAAGAAATTGTATAGGAAAGAACTTAGATGATTGCATGAAGAGTCCTAACTACAGGTCGCCTAGAGGTCCTTATATAGGCACTCTTCCCTCAACCCTAACCCTAGTGACTCATACCTGTGAGTCACACGACCTCTATGACTCATAGTGAGTCATAGTATGAAACCCATCAGCTGACTGCTCTGAGTCAACTGCGCCGCGCGTCAACCAATCATAACTCACATAATAAGTCATGTGCCCTAAAGTGGTTACATGCGCGAAACCCATGACTCATAGTGTGAGTCATGTGCTAAAATCATTACATCATATGACTCACAAATGTGAGTCATGCGCACGATCAACCAATCACAACATAACATTGATTGTACAAGTGTGCATCATGTGAAACCTCATGACTTCTAATGAGTCATAGTGCGAAATATAACAACCTTGTGACTCATAACTATGAGTCATGCGAAATTCTGCCTTGCTTAGTCACCAATCGTGACATTAGCTTCCCTCTCCCTTAAGCCTGAGTCCCTTCAGGCTTAACGTCCCATCTTCGTCAGGCTTTCTCCAAACCTGAGCAGTTCCTTTTTCAATTTCCAAACTTGATGTTCGGCCGACTGGTAGTTCCTCTGGACTTCCTCTAAGGTGGTGTGTTCCGCCCTAATAGTCCGTTCCCGGTCATCAATCATTCTCTGATATGTTCGCATATCCGTTCTTTGGGCCTCGATTGTGGCATCGGCGGTGCCAAGTTGTTCTCGTAGCCCTTGCAACTGTCGTTGCAAACTCTCTTCCTCGGGGATCGTTTCGATTTCACTTTTTTCTCCCCCTCTCCCTTCAACTGTGTACTCACAGTTGTTTTTCTTTTCCTAATATGTGCATCGTTTTCCGTAAGGGGTGCCGCTTCCCCGGTTCGTCTTGGGTAAAACCCAGCATCGATTTTGTCGTGTCTGTGAGTACGACAAGTGTCCTTGAAACAGTGTGTCCAGGATGTCTCCTTGTGTGGTTGTTGCGGTTTGCGCAACTTGGGCTGTCGTGGAAACCAATTGCTTCCTTCCTTGTCACGTAAATGAGTGTTGCAGGAATCATCGTAACAGGCAGTCCACGAAAGAGCGTTATGTGCTGCCTGCTTTTCCCTTTCTTCCGCAGTAGCGTATGGCGGGCTGGTAGGGGTAGTAGCCCTGGGGCTATCGCCCCAGCCTTCGTCTGGACCCAATGGCGTTGGGTCTTGCCTCGTGGGTTCGATTTTGACTGAAACCCATCCGGGGTTTTCTTGGGTACTGCTGATGGAAACGTTCAATGGTGATGCTGGCATTGTTGAAGTTTTCCGCAGGGTACCAAGTTTTGTCGTGTTCTGTTGAGTAGCCAGTCCACTTGGCTCTGTATTGTAGGCGTTTTCGGTGTATGCATGAATCAATGATTTCTTCGATTTCGTACTCGCTTTCTCCTTCTATCTCGATTGGACGTGGAGTTGATTGCTTTTGTGAGGGGAACTGATTGTCTTCGTATGGTTCGAGGAGTGAGATGTGGAAGGTGTTGTGGACCTTCATCTGTTGGGGCAAGGCCAATATATAGGCACTTGTGCCCACCTTCGTAAGGTTCTTGAATGGTCTGATTTTCTTGTAATCCAGCTTCTTGCATGGTCTTATGGTCCTTATATTCCTTGGCAGTAACCAGACCATGTCGCCTGACTGGAGATTCGGATCGGGTTTTCTGTGTTGATCGTAGTTTTCTTTTTGTCGTAATTGTGCACAGACCATTTCCTGACGTAGGATAGTGTGCAGCTGACCCATTTCTTCCTTTTTCGTGGTTTCCTTTGGTATCATGTGACCTATCGCCCCATGTTCCGGATGTTGTCCGTAGTTTGCGTAGAAGGGTGTGGTCTTAATGGTTTCCTGTTTTCCATTGTTGTATGCAAATTCCGCTAATTGTAGTAATTCCGCCCAGTTATCTTGCTGATAGTTGACATAGGCCCTTAGGTATTGTTCCAGGATTCCGTTCGTCCTTTCAGTTTGTCCGTCGGTTTGTGAATGGAAGGCAGTACTCATTCTTCGTTCAATTCCAAGGGATTTTGTAGTCTCTTTCCACAAGTCTGATGTAAATAGCGTTCCTCTGTCGGTGATGATATCTTGTGGTAGTCCATGGAGTCAGAATATTTCCCGTAGGAATATCTGGACAAAATCTTTGGTGTTCATATCCTTGTTGCAGGGTATGAAATGGCTCATTTTTGTCAAGCGGTCGATGACCACCAGGATGGCGTCATAATCCTCTGATTTCAGCAGGTCCGTGCTGAAGTCCATTGCTATCGATTGCCATGGTTGGTGTGGCGCATCGTTCGGTTCTAGCAGTCCGTAGGGCGCGTGCCTTATCGCTTTCGTTCTTTGGCATATATCGCAATTCTTGACAAATCTCTTTATGTCGTCTCGCATCTTTGGCCAATAATATTATCGCGATAGTAGTTCCGTAGTTTTGCTGGTTCCGCCATGCCCAACTGCTGGGTTATCGTGATTTTGTCCTATGACTTGAGTTCTGATATCTTCGTGTTCCGGTACCCAAATCTTTCCTTGAAGCCATAGGCATCTTTCCTTCCATTCACATGCCCCAAGAGCCACTCCTTTCATTTCTTTCTCTCCTTTCCTAAGGGCTTCCTGGATTGCTCTTATCTGTCTGTCTTTCGTGCTTGCTTCTTGGATGCCAAAATCTTCAGCGACGAACTTGACCACTTCCATGGCTTCGAAGAATTGTTCTTTTGGAAGCAGGATCCTTTGTTTTTGTTGAATGCTCTCGTCGTTCTTTTTCGGGACATCCTCTGCTCTCCTAGTAAGGGCATCTGGTTTGCCCCATTCCTTCCCGGGTCGGTAATGTATTTTGATATCGTATTGACTGAGGGTCTCGCTCCATCAGATTTGTCTGTGGTTAAGCTCTTTTGTCGTGGTAAATGGTACCAGGTTCTTATAGTCTGTGAGGACCAGGACCTGGTGTCTGCTTCCTTTTGCATATCTTCGCCATTATTTCAACGCTTGGACAATGGCTAAGAGCTCTTTGTCGTGGATATCGTAGTTGCATTCCGCGGGCGTCATTGTTTTTGACCGGTATGCCACTGGCCTCCATTTTCCATCACTCCACTTCTGTGATAGAATGCCACAGCATACATATTTTGAAGCGTCGGTCTCAATCATGATTTCCTGGCTTGGATCGTAGTGTACCAGTAGTGGGGCTAAAGTAAGTCGCCTACACAATTCACTGAATGCTTTTTGTTGGTTCTCGGTCCAGTTCCATTTGCAGTCCTTCTTCGTCAGTTAATAGAGTGGTTTAGCTATCCGACTAAACCCTTCTATGAATCGTCGATAGAACTTGCAGAATCCCATAAAGCACTGTATTCCTTTCTTGCTTTCGGGTGGTTTCCATTCACAGATTGCTTTTGTTTTGATAGGATCAATGCTGACTCCGTCCTTGTCGATGATGAAGCCTAGGTATTCGGTTCGTTCCTTGTGAAATTCGCACTTCGATGGCTTCAGTGTCAGCCCTTCTTTTCTCAAGGCTTCCATAATCATCCTGACATGGGTTCGGTGTTGTTCCAGGTTTTCTGAATATATCAGAATATCATCTAAATAGATGATACAACAGATATCCAGACACCTGCTGAGAATCCTATTGACCCATCGCTGAAACGCTGCAGGTGCATTTTTGAGTCCGAATGGCATGATGTCACAAATCGTGACTTAGCAACATGAAAGGTTTCACATAACTCACGATTTGTGAGATCATTTATGATTATGATATTAGATTTGATTTATGGTTTCATGACTTACGATTGTGAGGTCATATGATGTTATGACTTTCGCACCTGACTACAAGTATGAGTCAGGGGTTTCACGCATGTGACGCGATTAGCGCACATGACCGTTATAGAAATTGGATACTATGGGGATTGTATACTATGACTCAAGTTGTGAGTCATAGGATGTTTGTTATACTATGACTCACACGGCAGTCATAGTAAAGAGGTGACTCATACTAAAGTCACCAGGGTTAAGGGTTGTGGGAAGAGCGCCTATATAAGGAGGGTCACGGACACAGATAGCTAGCTCTTTACGCAACCACCTAAGTTACTTCCTATGTTATATTTTATCTATTAGTTCAATCACTACTTTAATCTTATTACGACTATCCATTTATATCACTGACCGAAAGGTTATTCCAGAAACATATCGCTAAAAGAGCAGTCGCACTGGCTAGGAGTGAAAGGACTAAGCGTCCCTAGGCGATATAAGGCTACGAAACCGGAAGAAGCAGTAAGACGAGCGGTACGTATCGTTACCTGTTGCTGCTAAAGAAGATAGTGTGCCTTGTCCGGCAGACTAGGGATAGGCTTGTAACATTTGGTTGCGTCTTTTGCGACACTTAACGAATACAAACCGGATTCACCTACAGATACAGTAGTACCAGACTTCAACGACCCACAGACTTTCCTAGGACTACAAGCGGAACTTGGACAAGCCTTAAGCGAGATATCGCGAGAAGGATCCCCAAGACCACCAAGCCCGGTCACCCCGGAAGTAAGATCAAGATCAGGGTCTGTCAGCTCGGGAGCATCCCCAATACACAGAATGTCGGGGGTAGCAGGACCAGCGGACACGATAACTCTCACGAGAGAACAACTACAGGAGTTGATCAGGACTGTTCAGGATAATCGACAGGAACAGACTGCGAGGAGGCTAAAAATCAAAACCCCGGATACATTTACAGGAGACCGTACAAAACTGCGAGCATGGCTAGTCCAACTTGCAATGTACTACACAGCACTAGGATGGGGAGAAAATGAAGATGGATTAAAAGTGGACTTCGCTAAATCCCTACTAAGGGAATCAGCAGGCAAATGGATTACTCCATATGTAGAAGGAAAGACCCCAGCAACATGGAATAACTGGGCAGAATTTCAAGCCACTCTACGCATTGAATTCGGCGACGTGGATGCTAGAGAAACGGCAAGAAATAAAATCGAAAAAATCAAGCAAGGGAGCCGGAATGTAACTGATTTCTGGAACGAATTACGACTATTAGCAACAGAGGCAGAATACGACGAAGCAACCTTGGGGAAGGCCTTCTTAAGAGGCTTACATGAAGAAATTCAGAACACATGGGCCATGAGGGCTCAAGACTTCACGACGACTGAGGAAATGGCTGTATGGGCCATTAATCAGGAAAACTGCTTGGACGTTATCAAACATGTTCAAGGAAGGT